>VZZY01006561.1:39837-59147 GCA_013400335.1 Eurystomus gularis | reverse complement strand
AAAAAAAAATCAACAAACAAAAAAATAAGCCGAAACCTCCCAACTTTTCTATTACCTCCCAGCAAATAATTTAGTTATGAAACACCTCTGTATGGTTACGGCAATATTATTTCCACATTAAGCCACTTGCTCAAAATCATGCACTAAAATGGGGCCAGAATTGGAAACTAAAACAGATTATCTGACTTCCACTCTAAATATTTAAACCACAGGATAAGCCTTCCTTGCACTTCAGTACAAAAATAATTGCATTACAAACTCCTTATAAAAAGCTGGCAGGTGTCAATTCATGGTTATAATTTTCTTTAGTTTCCTAATGTATCTTAATATTCTTCCCACCCCACACATGTATAACCATTCCCAGGCACTTGAGGCTGACTTGTTACCTATCCACCAGATTTTATTTTTGTATACAGATCTAGAAAACACTACGTAGCTCTGACATTTACGAAATGACTACCTAGGACATCTAGAAACTTAAATGTTTAACCTGAATGTTAATTGTTACATGCTATGCTACTTGTCATATCGGTTCTGAATTTAAGTATTAAGTTGGGGAGTGGGAAGGGTCCATTCTCTTGAATGAAATTTTCACCTCAAACAAATCAAACATTCAAAGGTTTTTCTTCTAGAGCACGTTACCTCTAAGCTACTCTTGAACCAGTCCGTAAGACTGACACAAAACCCATGAGGTATTGCTATAGATGCCTTATCAAAGGAAAAAAAAAAAAAAGTCCAACTTGTCCCCAAGTCCTAAAAGACACTATTCTATGGCATGCCCAGCTTAACAATTCAGGAGTCAAAGCAGACTAAATTTCCGAGCTCACTAACAAAGCTCTACCTGTGCAGCTCCACATCAAAACAAGACAGAGCTTCACACATTGCAGGACAGCTTAATTTGCACCCTTTACCTGAGGAATGGCTCTTGAGCAGCTTCTCCACGTGTATAACATGACCGCATATTCCTGACCTTCTTCTAGCATTTCATTCTGTAAGAAAGACACTCAATATAATTAGGCATTGTAATACAAATCGGTTAAATCCGCTTGTCTACTGTCATTCCAAGCCTTTGTCTAAATCTATTTTTCTTATCAGAAAAATGTGTGTACAAACACACATATCATGCAAGCTGAATGATACATCATACTGTATGTAAAATAATATTACCATAATTCATAGGCTCAGCTCATGGCACATTACATGTATCAGAGCTGATCAGCTACTGATGTTGAGCTTGACTATAATCTAACAGCTAAATAAAAAAACCAATTTATTCTCAGTTATTTTAGCACCTAACCTAATTCTGAGAGAATTTACATTGTTATCTTCATACCACTTACGCCAACCAATACTTATCAGATCACTAATCAACAACTCCAGCAATCATGCTTACCTAATGACAAAAATTATTATCTTCCCCAGATCAGATTGAGTATTGTATTGTTCTTTCTTCCCAAAACTAAAGACTGTGATCTATAAATATATATAAAAATGCTAATCTGAGGGAGGGGGGTGCTGAGGAGGTGTTTGCTTTTCTTTTTAAACTCGGGCACTGCAGGTGGAATAGTCAAGGATGAAAGAGTCAGCACATGCAAGAAAAACCCTTTTTAACATGTCAAAGGAGAGGTCCAACAACATCCAAACAATCAAAACATGTTAAGGAGTTGCCAGATAATTCTGAACTAGATGGGCACAAATTTATGTGATTTTCAGTAGTATGGAATCGTGTGCTTAATCTGCCCAGTCCACTGTTTGTGAACTGGCCTCCAAAATGACAAGATGTATTATTCCTCATTTTCCAAGACTGCCATGAAATGACAAGTTCAGTACAGACCAGCATTTGCTACAGCATCAGCAGAGATGAAGTTACTAGCATGAACTCTTATCTTCTATTGTGGAACTGCTGAAAACCGCAGAATACGTTACACAAAAGCATGCCAATAAACCACTAACACACACAATCCTCAGTGAGGAAGCCAAAAAAAACCCCTTCAACACCAATAAACTGAGAGAGCAGTAGAAGCAATTGGGAAGATGGAAGGTAATTTTTCACTCAAGTCACAGAACATAGCTGTCAATACAACTAACTCACCTCAGAATACTGGAAAAATGCACAACGAAAGCAGGAAACTTTTAAGCAACACGGGTTGACCAAGAAGAAAGACAATTTTTAAATTATCATGAAGTACACGTGTGAAAAAAGAAAAGCCACACACTTTTTCATCTTATTGCCTCCTGGAAGTGTTGTAGGTAACCTGGTTTCTGGTTTTTTGTGACCACAATTCTTAAAATGACAAGTTCTTCTCCCTTAATTCCAAGTAATACAAAAGTATATATCTGAATATCTACTTACCATGCTAGAATGGACTGTAGCTTGCTCAATGTATCTCGCAATACCAGTGACAAATGCATTTCTGTCTTCAAAATTAGTGTTGAAGTTTGGCTGAAGAGAAAGCAAAATATAGAATTAATTCTTCGGTAGGGAAAATAATTTCTATATATATTATAAATATAAATACACTTTTGTTTGGGTTTTTTTTTTGGAAAGCCTATACTCTTTCTCTCAACAGCAATGGGAAATGGAAAAACGCTCTTTTTCTTACGATGGCAACATACCTGGTAAAGCAGAGATGATGGCGGGGGTTCAATACACGGTTGCTGATCTGGCAATGGTAATTCTTCCAAGAGATCCACATTGGACAGGGCATCCTCCAGTGTTACTTGAGCAGTCATTTTGTACCTGGTGAAAACAAACACATACACACATATAGATATATATACATGTAACTTTTTATGTATTACTACATACAGAGAAAACAAATGAGTAATACGAAGAGGAGGGAATATTTCTCTTGTGGGAAATGTGCAGTTTCCCTTCAACGATAACAGAAGGAAAACAGCCGAACTGAAATCCAGTTGGTTTTAGTATATAAGTTTAAAAATCCTTTTAGGACCATCGTCCTCCTCCTTACTTTTTATGAGTTGAGAAATATTTTTCTTCCCCCACTACTGCAGACCAGAAATACAACAAAAATAGAGGAAAGGATGACCTCTAATGCCCAGTTTTGAGCCGATGTGTCTTCAAACCCTCATGCACAGATACTACTACCAGCCCACCTTCAGGAGACCTGGCTGTCAAAAGGTCCCAGCAGTCTCCAGTGTTTCATGACCATGAAGGTAGACATCCAGATATGCTTTGAGCAGTTAGCGACAGAGAGGGCCAAAACCCCTCAGGGCCATGGCAATTTCCATACACCTTTGATTGCTGCCACTGCAGGGGGTTTTGAACCCAGAATAGCAACAAGAAGAAATTCTAGGAAAAAAGCGTGGGTTGGAAGAACTCAATCATCCACTTTTGTATCATGAACTACTCATCTTCCTTAGTGGAGTAAAAATTGCTCGTTTTTAAGGTAACATCTCTAATCAAGCTGTCTTCTTTTCTATAAGGTTTTGCAAGTCTTTTTTGCCCCCACTTACCAGATTAAAACCATGTACCTAATGTGAAAGGAGCAGCTGAGCACTGCCCTTGTCTCTAACCAGGAGGGTAGGAACACTGAGCCCCTGCATCTCAGAGGAGCAGGGCACTGCCTGGCATGTCACCCCCATGGAGCCACACCATCCCCACAAGCAGAGGGAGAATTAGCAGATCTCACCATAGTTTTACCGAAAACTCACTGTGAGAAAGCTGGGATGGGCTGGTGATCCCACCATTTGCTGTGCTTTTAGTGACCTGGCAGAAAAACCTCCGCACTTTTTCTTTCTTAATTATAGTTTCCTGGGGAAAGTCCCACAGAAACAACAGATTTTACCTCCAAGGAAAGGCTCAGATGACAAAAAAAAAACCCACAAAAAAACAAACAAACAAACAACCACCACACCAAACACCCAAACAAAAACAAAACCCAAAACTCAAAGCAAAGGGAAGGGAAGGCAGCAGCCAAAAGTGATTGCCTATCTACCTTCAGGGACCAACCCTGCATGCCAAGTCACTGCCACAAAGATAACATATCACATTCAGAGAGAGCTCACTGAGAACCACCACCATCATGTGGTGGTGGTCATGGGGCCTTCTGCCTCTTGAAACTTCAGCCCAAACCTCACTTCAAGCCTGAGCATGGGAGGTTTTGTTAGAATAAACAAACACCCACATTGTGCAATTTGCGATTCCTGCCAAAAAACGAGGAAGGACTGGACTAACAGGCATTCTGGCTGGCAGACCTGCAGTGGGACGCTTGCCCAACACCTGCCTACACCTATCTCAAGCTCCATCACAAGAACCAGTTATTCCCAAATTAGAGATGGGCAAAAAACCACAGCGTCCTCCCTTTAATAAACAAACAAATGCAAAAAAAATTCCACGTCTGGGCAAAAGGCTTGTAAGGAGGTCAGACTCTCAACAGTTTTACGCTAGAGAAAACTGAGTCATCGCATCATTAAGGTTGGAAAAGACCTCTAAGATCATCTAGTCCAACCGTCAACCCACCACTACCATGATGACCATGTCCTGAAGTGCCACACCTACACATTTTTTTAACACCTCCAGGGATGGCAACTCCACCACTTCCCTGGGCAGCCTGTTCCAGTGCTTGACCAAGCACTGTTTTTCTTGAAAAAGGAGAAGTTACCAAGAACTCAGTGCATTTCAAACAGTTTAAATTTTTGGTCTGAGTATCTACAGATCAGGCTTTAGCTAAAAAATAAAACACCACCACACTTTACATAGGTTAGTTTAACTGAGGGGCTCCTTCCAACTTGAAACTTTTCCTCCTCTTAGCCTCTCTATGAAAGCAGAAGCACATGGCTGTGCGGTTGCTCCAGAACATGCTGGCAGTGGGATTAATGAGCCCATAGCCCTCTCCCCCACTGCTCTGCGGGACTGGCAAACGGAACAAAGCACTAGCCTTAAGCAAGCAAAATAGGGGTGTGCTACAGAAAACTGCTCCACCCGTGCTCCAAAAAACATAGTGAAAAAAGGCAGCCCATTCTACGCCAAAAATGTGTCCTTGCGGCCAAGAAGGCCAATAGTATCCTAGGGTGCATTAAGAAGAGTGTGGACAACAGGTCAACAGAGGTTTTCCTCCTCTTCTATTCTGCCCTGGTGAGGTCCCATCTGGAGCACTGTGTCCAGTTCTGGGTTCCCCAGTTCAAGAGAGACAGGGAACTACTGGAGAGAGTCCAGTGGAGGGCTACGAAGATGATTAAGGGACCACATCCTTCTTACAAGGAAAGGCTGAAAGCCCTGGGGCTGTTTAGTCTGGAGAAGAGAAGGCTGAGAGGAAATCTGGTCAATGTTTATAAATACCTGAAGGGTGAGTGTCAGGTGGCGCCCAGTGATAGGATGAGGAGCAATGGGCATAAATGGCAACACAGGAAGTTCCACCTCAACATGAGGAAAAACCTCTTTACTGTGAGGGTGACAGAGCACTGGAACAGGCTGCCCACAGAGCTTCTGCAGTCTCCTTCTCTGGAGACTTTCAAAACCTGCCTGGGCACCATCCTGTGTAACCTGCCCTAGATGAACCTGCTTTGGCAGGGGGATTGGACCGGAAGATCTCCAGAGGTCCCTTCCAACCCCTACCATTCTGTGATTCTGGGAAAAATTGTAACTCTTACCTGTCACTGAGTGCAAGAAAAGTACCAACACTCTCTCCCCAGTGCATACATCTTTCTTCTCCTCCCAAAACATGGCCCATTGATGACTCAAGTCCCTGCTGCAGGAGAGGGCCAGGAATTCACAAAAGCCAGGCTACTGACTTGTGTTTCCTCAGAACACAACAAGGAAGCGTTCTGAAGATACGTCCCTCAGTCCCCGTACATGCTATTTCAGAAAGCACACCTGCACACTTTTGGCTTCCATATTTGCAACTGCACAGGGGTTATCACCCAGCATCAGCTTTCTATGATCAGACTAACTGATCAGACATTAGACAATCTGTGGATTTTTTTTAATACTGGGAAAATATTTTTAAAACAGAAACCAAAGCATAGCCAGAACCAAAATCGCATCTCATGCTGCCATCTATTTAACAGCACACATCCAGGAAACCCCCATTAGCAGGCCAGAGGCAGAAACAAAAGCTTCCTGCTGCCTTCTGGGCTGTGGAAAGGAACGTGGGAAGACACCTTTTTCCAAGCCCTTTGGCATGATTTCCCAAAGACAGATCAGCACTTTTTGAATCACGAAAACATAAGCAATTGGGTGCAGGCTATACAAAAGCCATCTTGTTTCAAGGTCGCTCGCTGACAGCTCCACATTGTAATTTTGCCACACATCTGGTGTTTCGTTGGCCAAGCTCAGTGCTCCGGCTCAGCTTTTTACTCTGGTACCTAGCAAGACGTGAAAGAGGAAACAGCTCCTTCCTGCCCAGCTTTGGCACATCTGCAGATGTTGCAAGAGCATGATTCGCGCTTCCCCTCCGCCCCTCAGAATCGAGCAGTGAAGGTGTGACAATGGCAGTGGCAGGGGGACAGTCAGAGCTCGGCCATACTCACACCATGTTAGCCAGGAGACAACGTGCCACAGCCAGGTGACACCAACCACATGGTCCTTGACACCTCCTCACCTGGTGCAGAAATCCTGGGACCAGGACAGAAAATATTTCATTGAAGTTTGAGGGGTTTTTCCCTTTCTTTTTTGCTGTTGTTTTTAACAGCTTCAAAAGACAACGGCTGTTTCTAACGTACAACAACAGAGGGCCAGCAAAAATAGATTTTTTTTTCCCCCTCCATAAGTCTCAGAAAAACTAATCTAAGAAAACTAAAATTCCCAAGACACAAAATTTGATACTTTTGCCTCCTTAAGAGACATTCACTGTGAGTTCTTACAGTTGAAATTACTGGGCAGGAGAGCTAATACTTCAGCAGACTACTTTCTGAGCACTTAGAAGAAAGCACATAAGAAACTTCAAAGACCTGCTTTAAAAAAAGTGTGATTAGGAGTTTAACTAAATGAGAACAGATTAAAACGCTGTAGTCATTCTGATAATGACAGTTATACTAGTATACTAGTTACACTAGCACATTTACCCAAGCTGTGGGAATTACATTCTTACTAAATTCCTACAATGTTGTGTTTTTAGCTGTGTACCTACCTGGAATTTTCCAGGATGGATTTTCTCAGGTAAGAATTACTTCTGAAATAATCTGCTTTTTCCTTTTTGCTGTCTTTGTATGATGACCCACTGTTACAGCACTAAAGTCAAAATGCACTCCAAGAACACATTTTCCTGGACATACACAACTTACTTAAAAAACATACATTGACATCCCCTCTCCCTGTTCCTGAGAATCACATATGCCAGAAAGCTGTTTTGCTCAATTTTAGTGTTTGATGAGTGCACCCAGCTTTCTAAGCAGGAGACAGCACCGTCTGTGATGATTCTCAGCTGCTTCTTCTGGATTTCAAAGCAAGAAAATCCCTGTCTCCCGCACAGACAAGCTTCAGCCTTACAGTGCCAAGTCCCACTGTGGCCAACGATCTGAGGTATCAGTCGCAGAGTTTTTGAGGAAACTTTGGGTATGTTGGTGCAAGGCCACCGCCTATATTAAGGTACTCTTATTTTTCTTCAGTTCTGAAGGAGATGACCATCAAGTGGGCCTGATCCTGCCCAGAAGAGCTAGTGCTGCGGAGAAGCTCCCTGAGCTGCCCCTGCCACATTTTGTCCATGTGAAAAACCAAACCAAAAAAAGGCACCAGACCTTGAAGCTTCTTTAGCATTGTTTACATTTTGAGTTAACTTCCAAGCTGGATTATTATTGAACCATATTCAGACAAAAGATTTGCCAATCTTGTTTAAATGTCATAATTCTGTACTGTTGCTCTCAGTCATGCAACTGCGTGGTACACAGTGCCCTGCTCGCTACAACGCTTTCGTATTTAGAGATGACTGTCAATCCTACTACAGATACAATTTCCACATCTCCATCTTTACAGAATAATGTCGAAGTCTTTGCAAAAGATCTATATTCTTAATTCCAAGCATGTAAGAAAACACCCAGCATGCATCTCTCAGCCTTGCTATTTTAGGCTTCAGATTATTTGGAAAAGAACATATTAACAGGAGCAAATTACAGAAAAGAGTATTTTGGACAAAAAAAAGAAAAGTTACCAGAAGAAATAATAAAAAAACCAGAAGGTAAGGACTGAGAAAGCAGACAGTAGAAAAAAGAGCATTAAGTTCAGAATCACTGAGAGAGGACTGCTGTAACACTATTCAGCTCTCAAGCTCAGAGGTAAAAAAAATTCTCCCAAATTCTAGGGATTTAAGCAGTTATAAAAAAAAACACTTTTGAGTTTTTAAGATTTCTTCCAGTGACAGAGTTAAGCAGGTCACATTAGAGAAGATCAAAAGACAAACTCTCAGTCAATAAATAGTTAAAACAGGAAAACGATGCTTGATGATAGGAGATAAAATCTTCTACATGCTCAGCAATGGCACACACAATCCAACAGATGTAACTTGTGGCTAGCAACCAAGTTAAAAAAAAATAAATAAGGGTAAAGTAAATGAACTTAGGTAACTGTAGGCTTCTTGAGACCGTTATAAATGCAGAAATTACCTTGCAGTTCCTCTTTAGCCTCTGCCACAATCATTTGACCAAGACTTTCCCAGAAATGGTCTCTAATTGCCTTAAGAATCTATCCAGCTGAATTTTTAAAATGACGTTGATTCCCAAAATAAAAAGCTCAGCCTCAAATAACTGGGTTTGATGATATGTACTTCTAGACAAAAAATAAAGCCCTTCACCACAAAAATTCTATCACTGTATTAGACAAGATCAGGAGATCATGAGGATGGTATCATGACATCACAAAACATTAAAAAAAAAAGTCAAAAGTTATATTGAATATCCTGAAAATACAAAGGGAATGAATGGGAAATAACTTCTTGGAGAGGTACAAGTACATATACCATTTAAACTACTTGCAAACTGGCATTATCCCCTGGGCTAAGATTATCAAGCAACTATTGCCACAGGAAAGAGATAAACAGCATACTTCAGTCCTTTGGTAATAAATTAAAAAAAGGTAGAGAGTATCAAGCTACATCATAAGCAACTTTTCTTCAGAAGATGCTAATTTAGACTATCAGAGCAAGCAGAACCATTCACTTTATGTCAGTCCTTGCTCTCCTTTTTGGAAAAACAAGTAATGATGTTTAACTTCCCTCAAATAAACAAAAATAATTAAAACCTAAATCCCATTGCTGACACGCACTTTTTCCCACCCTGGGAACATCTAAGCACCCTCACCTTGAAATCCTTAAGGATTTATCCTACACAACCATCACAGCAGTGAGCCAGCAGTCTTCCTGGTGGGTTGCAGCAGGTAACCACATGGACGTAGTGACAGCTTCCAGGTGGTTTTTGCTGCCAGCTCCTTACAGCACAACTTTTGCCATATTGCTGCATACCATAAAGATCAGACAGCGGACACAACTGGGTCTATAGCTACCACATGCTCATCTCATGCCCTGGAAGGTAAACTTCCATGGAAAAAAAAGAAGGGTTTAGCTGATAGCACAGCAAGGGAAAGATCTGAGGAGTGAGCAGGCAATGCCACAGAGAGGCATTTATATCCCTAGCACTGATATCACACATGAAGGTGCAGCAGCCAACCTCTTTGCCCAGGGCACTCGAGCTGATAAGGTGAGCAAAGGCTCATCTCATTTAAGCAATGGATCAGCTGCTCATAGATGGTGATTTCTTTTTATCATTAACCTCCGATTAAAACAAACAAACAAAAAGAGACAACAACAAGAAGTGATGGATAAAACAATTTCCCTCCACTCTTCATTCCACTTTTTGGATGGACTCTAAAAATAGGTTCTGAAAAATGAGGCACATCCCATCTGCTCCTGAATGAATCGCCAGTTGCCTTGGCCATCCCCACAGGAGTGACAGCAGAGCAAATCTCTCCTGAGGTCCCATCCTCTTCAGAGCAGCCCACCTACCACTGCTTTCTCTTTTGGTGGACCCCTTCCCTCTCTCCCTGCCCTAAGCACACACATCACCACCTCCAGCTGCACTTGGCCAGGCAGGAGGGAAGAGCTAAATGTGCAAAGAGCTGAACCATGCTGAATTTCAGGGTGGGAAGACTTGGAGAAGCAGCAGCACTGGCTAACCTCCCACTGCAATTAAGGAAAAGGAACAGGGCGTGCAGGGAAACGCAGGACTGCAAGTGCTTTTCCAGAAACAAAGCATAAAACAAAGTCGCCATTCCGGTGGAAAAGGCACTGAAATTATCGTAAACTCTTCATTTTTACAGACCCTGCAAGTCAGATGACAGGGACTCATTTATTTCACTATTCTTGGGCATAAGTATCTTAAACACACATCTCAAAACCACAAAATTAGGAACTTCTCCAAAGCTTATATTTCCAGTCATTTGATGTCGAGCTCCAAGAAAATCTGAAGTTCAAGAGAAGCGTGGATCCATTCAAAATGCAGACAGTTAGACTTCAACAGCCTGAAACAGTTCAGGAAAAACATATTCTATGGCCACCGTAACTGCAGGGCAAGTTCCCACCGCTCCAGAGGAGAGTTTGGGGCCCTGGGTCACAAAGGGCTGGATCAGCAGTTCTGGGCTGCAGCTGGCAGCCAGGGGCCACACACCAGCCCTGAGCTGGGATCAGCAAAGCCTGACCTGCTCGAGCACAGTTTCTCTCTTTCTCCACTGTGGGAGAAGTTACCACAGTACGTTCAGCAGCGTGCTGCTGCAACTGCAGAAGTGAGGCAAGAAGAGATGCTGCAGCGCACCCCACCTCCTGAACGGGCCACGGTTGCACCCAGCGCAACACTGGAAACCAGCACATATCCCACCCTGATAAAACACGTGCAAATATTAGCGTGAGAATACAGCCCAAGAAAGCAGAGGTATTTTGGGACATTCAGGGAATTGGTTTTGGTAAGACCATGCTCTATGTCACCCAGAAAGATCTCAAACAGCGAAATTTGTAAGCGGAAAAACAGTATTTCATATCCAAAAAAAAGGAGAAGGATCATGCCAAATGTGAGATAGTTAAAGTGGAGTTTAAGTGACTAATAAATAATTGCTGCATTACAGAAATTTTAGAATATTTTATGACTTTGCAGATGAGAACACAGTTTCATTTGACTGAAAACAGGTGTTGGGAAGGGATGCTCTGTGCCTTTTTGCAGTCCACTGGACACATTTTTTTCATTTTGCTTTTAAATAGATGCATTTAATCTCCAAGTGCTTGTACATGTTCCCAGGCTCAAAATAAGACAAAGAGGAAGCCTGTCTGCGCTTTAAACAGCACTTCCTTTGACACTGCCTCTCTTCTTTCCTAAGTCTGAAAAAGCAGCTTTGAATTTTAAATTAAAACAAAATCTGAAGCCTGGCATGGATACTGAAGATTATAATTCCTATGCAATCCATGAATTATGTATCCACATAAGCTGTTTCATCTTTTTAACACAGGCATAAATAAATAAATACAGTAAAGCTTATTCTACTTTACTAGACAGAACACCATGATGAAAATGAGGAAAATTCTACGTGCAACAGTTAAAGAGGAAGAAGAGAAGCATATCCTTCAAAAAGGAGGAACAAAGGCATTCCACAGTCCATGAACAGAAGGACAGAAATTAAAATAGAGATAAATTTTAAAAGATGATTGAAATGGCTTGCTGGACTGAGGTCTATGGGACCAATCTCAGTGAACTCCACGGGAACTAATGACAACACTCCCACAGGAATAGGCTTGGTCTGCAGAGCAGCAGAAGTTAAGTTTCATCCCTATAGCAACACAACATTTTCAGGTTTCTCCTGTTGCCTTGTGTCATTCTCCTACATTACTGGCTTGCAAAAAATGAATATTTTTTCTAGTAAGAAAATTTGATTTAATATTCTGTATAATGTTCCTACTCAAGTTAAACCATGAAACTCTGATCACAAAAGGTGAAGAGCTAACAAAAGGAATGATTTTCTCTTCCAAGAACAGCAGCACAGTGGTTACTATAATATTCACTTTCCTTTCAAATCCTCATGAACTCTTTCAAAAATTCCCTTTTAGTTCTGTTTTAATTAAACTCCAAAAGCCTCAGCTGTTCCACTGCATACCTATCAATTCAGACTGAGCATTTTAACAGACTGATAACTAAAGTGCTTCAGACAACAGCAACTCGATGGATCTTCTCCATCTGAATGCTCTTTTTCTGTGTTCTGGAGGCACAATCTGCCTATTGCCAAGGGGATCAGCATAAGATGTTCCTTTCGGGACTGCAGCTCCTCTTGGTTCCTAAGCAACAGATTTGCATAAGCTGAAGGAGCAAAGAAAAATGCTTTTCACATCACTTACTGGTCTGCCTGATTAAAGTAAAAGACAGAAGAAAGCAAACAGCAGCTGACAGTCCTTTGTGCAACAGATTTGACATACTGTTAAGCTTTCAAAAACACATCTGTGATTGGAATAAAAAAGAGGATCAGTAGGTGCAAAAGAGAAAACTAAATTTCCAGCACTGAATTATCCCATCTCAGCACCATAGCAAGGCCCAGAAGAATGGCCACATAATGGAAACAATTATTTTAGTATTAGACACCTACTGCTTTGCCCTCCTGTGAGAGGGGTGCCAGGTGGGAAGCAGGCTTCCAAGAGCAGACACAGATTTGGGGGAAAACGTAAGGCTAAAGCACTGAACATTGTTTGGTTTTGGTTTTTTCTTCAAGAAACATCTCAACTTCCCAAACTTAAAGCTCTTTGTGTTCAGTCACATGTCAATTTTTCACACAACCTTCTTCATTAAAGTATCCCACGCCACCACCTGCCAAGATTCTGTCCCCTGCAGGGAAACATCATAACGAGCAATCCTTGTCTCTTTACACAAGCAAAACTTATGCTATGACTGTGCAAGCAAGGTTCAAGCACTCAGTGATACACCAGTCTTACCACCTCAAAAAACAAATTCTGTGCCCTATCAGGTACTTGGTAAGCAATGGCAGCCACCACTAATGCAATGTAAAAGCCACACTTTCCTGAGTCAGTACTGTTCCTCCCTCCCAGATAATAAAGGTCAGGAGGACACCACTGCTAATGATGCTACTGTCACGTAGCTGAAATGGCTCACTGACACACTGACCACCAGCACTCAGATGACAATCGGTCACTCTTGTCAAGTAGCTACAGGCATTCCCCTCCCAACGTCCCGGACAAATTCAAGCACTTTTCCAATGACAGGAAGGCCTAACACACTACTGTCATCACAACAGGTTATGAATGGGAACTTTCAGGCTCTTTGCACGAAGTCTGCATCAAGACTGGTGAGACACTGCAGGACCCAAGTGCCTTTCTTGATGCCTGCCACCAGGTGCAGGTCTACCCCTTTTAAAGCATCAGTAAGAAAACTCACCCACAGTTAGAGAACATGGTGTAACCCCAGCACTCCTCTATCATAAGCACAAGGCTGGAGTCACTATATTCTTGCTAGCAAGATACCACAAGAATGGGTTTATCTTTTCCTGATGTGTTAGCAGCCAGCAGCAGCGCCTGGATGAGAACATATGAATTCTACAGCAGCAGCACCTGCAGTGGGTGATGCAGCAAGTAATCACCAGGTATTCTGACAGCCAGGCAGCCTGGCTAATACTATACATCTGCGATATCATTCCACATCTTGAAGCTGTGGAGGAAAAATGCAACTTCCTGATGATAAAGAAAGAGTCAAATGCTATCCCCATGTAAGAATCTCAAGCACAATGCAACGCACACAGTTTCAAAACAGGGAAATTATTTTGCTCATCCCCACTTGTTTTATTTGAGAATCCATTATGAAAATACAGGAGAAGCCTAACCCTGTAAAGCTTGCTCCAAAGGCATCCCATGCACGTGAACAAGGAAGAAGGGCCTGTCGCTGCAGCTTAGTCTGCAGCGAGCAACGCCCTCAGCAATGGCACTTGGCGCTACAAGAATTCACAGAGGAGTTTTGCTTGTTTTATCTGTGTACCTAAGCCTGAAATCCAAGATGCAAGCCATCAACGTAAAACAAAAAATCTGCTGTTGGTGGGGCTAGATGGGTGAGAGGGTTTGTGCTGATTTACTAATTAATTCTTACAGAGCTGAGTTAGTTTTGAGTGAACATGGAAAAAAAATCTATTAATCCTAAGCTTACTTACATATTAAAAAACCCTTCTGCAATATTTGGCCTTTCTTCAGGCTGGAATGAAGTTTAAAACTGTTGTCTCATTCTAGCTTATGTGTGCTGAGATCTGTTTTGCTACACTTATTTGCCTCACCCCTTTAACTCTCCCTGATATTACACTGAGTGACACCAAACACAACTTAGATTTTGCTTGTCCTTCAACTTCCAGTTCTTCCTTATTGCTTCTCTACTAACTCCCTCCCCTTCTCTTTTTCGTGTTCTTTTTCTCTCACCCAGTTCACTCCTCCCCTCCCCTGTCATTTAATCTTGTTTTGCTGCTCTGGCCATTTTGCTGTGCTGCTGCTGTCATCTCCTGCAGCTGTCCTCAACACGCATTTCTTCCATAGTTCTGTTTCAGATTCCTCCTGCTGCTGCATGGGTGTGTTAGGCAGCAGTGCTGCACACCGTTGCTTTGGGCAAGGCTAAACTTTAGCACAGAAGCTAAGCACCAAGGCACAGGGCTTATGGCATGTTCAGCAGCTGCAAAAAGCTCTCTCATTTCTTAGCAGAAATAAGATTCCCAGCGTAAGGATTCTGCAAGGAATGAGGAAGGCAGCAGCAAGTGCAATAACCACCCCAGAAAGAAGAGGAGAAAGCACGTGCGTGGGGAGTTAGCCTGGCACTGCTCAGAGACAGCACCTTCCATCCTGCAGAAGGACTCACAGACTGCTCATGCCTATTCAACATGGGTTTGGCTGGTTGTCCTTTGTATTTGGTGTGGAGGACACGCCTATGTGAGGCTACTGAAAGGAGCACTGGATGGAGGGCTGAGCACCAGGCTGCCACATGACAGCTGAGGGAGATGAGCCACAAATATCTAGAGAAAGACATGAGTCTGGAGTCTTTAGATTTCAATCTAAGCAACAAGACAACCCCTTAGATATAGACAAACTGTTTATTTAAGCATGTGAGCTCTTGAACTCTACTTTCATTTCACAAGACTGGGGAGAAATAAAGAAGAAAACCTTGTTTTCTCAGGGGAGAAGAGGATACGATTCTCTTCCTGAGCCCAGCTCCAGACATGGTTGCTCCAGGGTCAGTTTTACTGCTTCTCAGTGGAGCCCCCCAGGCAGCAGCTCCTGCCTGTGGGGAGGTCACCAGCCACAGCACTCCTGGGGACAGCCCCCAGATGCCCATGGAGTCATGGAGGAGGGGGAGAATCAGACAAGAAGCATGTTATAGTTAAATGGTTCTCTTAATAAATAAAGGAAATACTACAGTACAGGGTAGAGGGGAAAAAAAAAAAAAGGAAATAAGCAAATTGCTTTTAGTTTCTTAAGCTTTCTTTTTCCTCTAAAAGAGCTCATCATCTGTAACATTTTACACTTTCATTTCTATACAATACATGAAAATACGTTGTTTCAGTAGAAAATCATCAAGAGCTTTATTTCTGATATCACCTGATAAGCATCCACCTATCCCTGACAACCATTTATCTTGAGCAGTATGTCATGACAGTTTACCTGAACTTTACACGCAGAATGTATAATTCAGTGTACTCTCCTTATTGATTTAATATGTCAGTGAATGCACTTAAAATAATTAGAGCTACACTGAAAGAAAGCTATCAATCAAGTTCAGGTCTATAGCGCTTTTATTTCCTGCCAAGCGTCTGTGTCCCTATCAGAATTAAAGTATTTTAAAGTGACATGCAGCACTACCAGATCTTTAGCTAAACCCTGGAAACGAACCTCTTGCACATCTGTATTGCATAAAGTAAGCACCTCCAAGAGTTCCTTATACCATTTATAACACAGCTGGAATCCCTACTTAGTATGTCAACTCTTGAGACTCATGTCCTAACATAACAGTACTGTGGTACAGGCTTAGAAATACAAGTATTTGTTTCCAAAACCAACAGCACCATATTTTCTTTTTCTTTTACTTAATATTGTAGTCATTCATAAGAATGAGACTCAGTCCTGATGATCTTGTGTAGAGAGTGTCATCCAGTAAGCATAAGTCTACACACCACCTGAAGTCTCCCTTTTGGGGGAGGGGGAAAGGCATTTTTGCTCCAAATGAGTAATTCTTGGCTTTAAAAAGTTGCTTGGTCATTCTACTACCTCCTGACCAACATTCCTGAAAAGCAGACCTGCTCCTGTGAGAGCCTTGCTGAAAGAGACCCCGTTAAACTTAGAAAATCTCCCAACATCTGGTCCAAGCATGGAGAAAACATGCAATTTCACTCCGCTAGTAACTGCTTTGTAAACCAGGAGCACTCACAAACCAGGTAAAGGAGGACACCACAGCCTACTGCCCTGGCATTTACCTCTAACAAAAGCAAGAACAGAAGCATCAGTTCCTCATGTGTTCCAAATCACATGAAATAAGAAAAGCTTTACTGAAGTTAACAGGTAGAACCTCTCCTCTCCTCTTGTGGAGGACATTCACTCTAAGTTGTGCCTCTGCCAGGGTACCTGTCACAGCAACACACACACAGAACCACAGAGCAGCCACTCAACTGAAGGACCACTATGTTCACCTTTACTTCTCTCTGGCTGAGAAAAATGTAACAGGTACCTCAGAGCATGACTTGGATTGTTGCAAATCCACACCTGGCAGGCCACAGTTTGGCAAGTCCCACACAAGGAGTTCTCAGCAAGCTGCTCATTTTTAGACAACAGGATTTCCACCCAAGACCTCTCCCTGAGCTCAGTGCACCAGGCCATGAGATCGATGCCCCATTGGGGTTCCTGCCAGAAGGAGCAGAGGTCTTGCAGAACGAAACAGCTACAGAAGATGTGGGGAAAGGAGATGGCAGCAGGGCACAAGTGCTGCTCCTGACTACCCCCGGGGAGCAGGGACCAGCACCTCCCAGCCAGGAAGCCTCAGAGAGCTGGGGTCCCTCCCCAGCACCCTCAGCCCCATCTGCTCTCAACTCTGCTGCTCACAGCATTAAATCACCTCTCCCACAATGGCCTTTCTCTAAAAAGGCTACACAGCTATAAATTCACTTGCTATCCTGCTGGTGGTCAGCCTTAAGAGGGGTGGGGTTGCTGCTGAGGTGACAAATACCCGACAATTATTTGTGCCATACCCACCTTTACCAGGACCCTGCTTTACAGTTAGAAGTCCAAGACTGCCACTTCTCCCAAAAAACATGAAACTGTTGGAAGATAAGATTTTCTCCACAATGCACACATGCGTGGACGCACATATATTTACAGACATAGAGGCAGAGAGTAAACAGTACATAGTGACACTGAGAAAATGTTTTAAGTCCTATGAAGAAAAGCTTTAGAAATTTTGCCATTGTGTTTACAAGAGATAAGGAGACATTCAAAAGATGAGTCACAACATTTTTTGTACCAAGAGACAGAAAGATCATCTGCTAGTTTGCACCTCTGCCTTCCTGTAGCAAGTTTCATCAATGCATCATACATTAATTTTGCCACTAGAAAGGCAGGTGATGTGGATTAATGGAATTATACTTAAACCAAGCAAATCAATACACACTCTCAGATATCAGTACTACCCAGCAAAGCGCACCTCCGAGCCCTGCAAACATCAGCTTTTAAGAGCAGATGCTCTTGGGGCAGATGCAAAGACAAGTCCTAAACTATATCTGTATCTTAAAATATAAGTACCATTACTAAGGTCTCTGTAGGCTTTTGTAGGTATACAATCATATTTCCAATGTTGAATTGTCCTTCTTTCACTACACCACGTGAGATCCGCACACATGCACGAAACAAGGGCAAATACAGGGTGGCTTTCAGTTGTTACTCATTCAAATAACAAAGTAGCCAAAACCGAACAAAATGCCCTGCAAGAGTGAGGACTGACAAAGGCCACTTGTAACAAGGTATATGTTCTAAACATCAATAGTTTCCAAATCGGTTATGTTTGCTACTCCTGCTCTGGGTAACCTGAAAGCACATCCAAATGGAAGCTGAGGACTGTTGTGATGAACCACTTTCCCAAGTCCGTGGATGGATCCACCCAAGCCACTTCACCGGCCATTCACACTTGAGTTGTGTCAAGCTCCTGCAGCCTCACTATGTAAACAAGCACTTAATTGGGTTCAAGAATAACTGCTCATTAAGTTGGGGCTTGCCATAATAACTACAGCTATTTTAAAATATGTAAACAAAAATTCAGAAACTCACACTGTCACTGCTTCAAAAGAAGCAAATTCAATCATACAGCTGACTTCAGATTCACTATGGTATAACACGTTGCCCAACATTAAAGTTTACTTGTTGGTACAGCAAAGGAACCACATGAAGAACCTGCCCCAAGAACATAGAGCAACAACTGTAAAATGAAACAGTATTGACGTGCATGTAAATATGTGTGGAAGTTATGCTAAAATTAATTTCCTCTTGTATAGCACTGCAAGCAATTCTAGCAGCTTTCCAGCCAAAGGATAAATAAAACTGAATCCAAGACAAGGAGCTTTGCTGGGATTTTTTGTTCCATCTTTTTGTCCCAACTATGCAGCTCAAATCCAACCACCCTGAAGCTTCTACCTCAGCCTGAATATCTTGGAAATATTTGAGAAGCAAAACAAAGAAATGAAAGTCAGATAATTCTGAGAAGAGAGTTATCATAAAATTGTGAAATCTACCCATGGGAACAAGCTACCTTCCAAGACACCTCTCACACAGAATGAATAAACAAATAAAGCATTAACCAAAACTTAAAGAGTATATCAGACAAACTTCTAACACAAAACACAGCTGGAACAGAGATCTGTTCATTATTTAAATCACTTCAAAGTCTGTGTAAGGGATAAAGAGAATTTGTGGGTTCAAAGTCAAGGGCCATTTTCCACCTAAGGCAAACTGAAGAAAAAGGAATTTTGTAATGAATGCTTAGGATATTACAGGTACATCACTAAAGGACTACCAGCTTTTGTAAGTCACACAGTCAGAAGTTAAGAACTGAAAACTCAGGATTGTGGAACATTCCCTTTCTTAGAACATACACTTTTTTTTTTTTATTAAACAATTTAGGTAATTCAGCTCCACTTAGGTTTAAATATTATGATCTGTATTGAGTAAGAAGCTTTAATATAACACCACTGAACACACTTCAAACACCACTCCACTCTCCTTATCATGACCCTCAACAGGAACTGACTAAACACAAGGTTTGTAAACAACACCCACAAAGTCTTACTCACCTTCAGCAGAGTAAAACTG
>VZZY01006561.1:16908-38103 GCA_013400335.1 Eurystomus gularis | reverse complement strand
GGTCGCGCCGGGCCGGCGGCTCCGCTCCTGGGCCGCGCCTGGCGGGGAGTTTCCTGTCTGAGTCACCTCAAGTGGGAGCTGCGCAGGGAAACACCCTTCCTGCCGATCCAGCTCCTCCTCCCGCCTCATCCCAAACCTGCCGCCCCTTCCCCCTCCCCGGCAGGCTCCTCCTCCTCCTCCTCCTCCCCCCGTGGCGCCGTCCCGGGCGGCAGCGCTGCCGCTTCGCCTTCAACGAGACCGACCCTTTTCTGTGCCCTGTGCAGAGGGGAATCGGTACGTGAGGAGACCAGTCTATGGACGAGATGACCGTGACCCCGTCGTACGTGGGTAGGACCCAGAGAAAGCGCGATCCGGCTCCCCCCGCAGGACAAGGCAGCGCTCGGGGGCCGGCGGGAACAGCTCGGGCAGGGCGCCGAGGGGAAGGGCCCGGCAGTAGGGATGGAGGACCCAGCCTTAGAGAAGCGAGGGGTGTAGCCCCGAGGAAACCCTTGCGGATGTCCTCTAGAGGGTGCTCAGGGATGCCTTTTTGGGATCCGAAATGCCGCTGTTCATGCGAACTCGAAACAGATAAAAGAGGAAGGGCTGTTTTCCACCGCCTGGTGACAACCTTTTGTTCTGTAAAACACAACAAACGCTACAGACGGGCTCGTTCTAAGCTTCGCTTACCTTTGCCAGATAACGTTCTCCCATTTCAAGTCCTGGTTTTCTTGTATTTCTTCAAGATTCATCTAACGAACTTGATGCTGCACCACAAAAATCAAACTGCCAGCTCGTTTTCACTGGAGTTGGTCAAGATTGTTCTTCCCAACCATTATTTTATGGCAGATGGAATCCACAGACCCACTCTATGTAGAGGATACAGTGCTTTGAGAGCACGGGAACTTCCAACAGTTTTTCCTCAAAGTCTATTTGCTTGTACTTGACTCCTCTAAGTTGCATCCAACAATATTTACTCTTGAAATCCTCTCTGATCATCAGCAAGCCACGCGGTATTGCTGTAGCAAGCAATTTTAGGTCTCTGTTTTCAACAGCTGTTAGTGGGACACTGTGCTTTTAATGATTTTTGTGCTGAGAACTGAATAACGAGTCCTTTATTTCATCTATTGGTTTGGGTTTTTTTTCAAGTAAGTTTCTAGTGTATCAAAGTTTCCTTAAATAGCCTTTTTGTAATGGCATCTACAAGAAAGCCTTTGGAAAGTGCCAATAAGTTGCTGAACACCCTAATTCTCATTATTTCTTATTATTTCAATCCAACTATTCCACCCATTCCATATAAAGAAGAATTCCCACAGCCCGTGGAGAAGTTACGCATCACTGCAAAACATTCTTGCCACCTCATCATATCACAGGCACATCTCCACAGTCATCCTTTTCCCAGCACTGCAATATCGTCTGTTCTATCTGTTCTGTGGAACCATTTCTTTTCTCGGATGTGGCTGCTTATTCTGCTCTGGTTGTTCACAAGCATTTAGAGTGCATATACCAAGTTAATTCCTTCTACCCATCACAACTCATTATCAGCCCAGCTTCTAAACCCAGCTCTGTCAAAGCTATAAAACACAACAGAGATGAACACTTCAGTTTCTAAAATGCCAGTTGATGCTGTCCTTTGCAGTCCATCCTTTGCCCTTTTCCACAAACCCTGCTTGGGGCAACAAGCTCACTAAAGCAGAGGATAACTCATCTTTGTAACGTGGGATTGGTTTTGTTTCCTTGTCCTGATGAGGGCAAATTAAGAACAGCCACTTAATGCAGACCGTTGCCTGACGTCAGCAGCCAGGCCTTCATTACCAAGCCACAGCAGAGCAGCAAGGACAGGGAGCAGCCTCCAAGCAAAGCCAAAAGCTCCCAGCAAGACCTGAGCAGCAGCAGCTTGCCTCTAGATGGGCGATGCTTCGCAGTACTCTTGTGCGAGACGGCCACTGCAGCTCCGGCACTTGCCAAGAGCCACATGGTGCCAGGAGCTGCTGCGCTGCATGAAAGCAAGATGCTGCCAACCAGAGTCACGCTGTCCTAGCAGTAACAGCTTCTCCTAAGGACCGGCTGGTGCCCCAGGTCTGGCAACTCTCCTTCTAAAGGAATTGAGTGGGCAAAGAAGCTTCTTCCCTTCTGCTGGAGCTATCTGCTCTACTGACATTCCCATACTCAAGTTTGTAGCTACCCATAAGGTTAGACAAAATAATACTGAGGATGACACGCAGCTCGTCTACATTTGTGCTGCTTTTCTATTATTTGATATTGGAGTTAGAGGACAATCACATTTCACCATCTGGATGTCTACGTTCTCATGTAATGTGAGGCATGCTGATCAGAACCATTTTAAAAGAGCCTACATCACACCCTCCCAGCTGCCTGATTTAATTCTGTAATTCCCCCAGCTCCCTTGATTAAAGGCGTTCAGCGAGTCTCCATGACTTGCTTCTCCCTCTACTCATATCAATCCTTCTCAATTACCCTCGCCGCACTGAACACAGACCTTTTGGGCCTAGCTAAAGATAGATGTACCTACATATCCCTGATCCAGCCATTAACTGCTCTCCTATCCAATGGAAGATAGGTGTCGTTTTTATGGGGCCAATGGCTAGACTTAGGATTTCAAACAGCCCTTTCTCAGGTGGCGTTTATTTAAACCTGGTATTTAACCCACGCCTGACAATGACCCTTCGCAAGAGCTATAACACTAATATATCATGCTCCTGGCAATGTACGTACCCTTCACCTAAACCATATACATAATAATATGTTACTACCAAGCTTAATACAAGGGTTTCAAGACTAGATAAAGCCTTTGTCCAAGGCTCTATGCTAGCCACAGACATCCACAAGTCTACTTCCTGAATTCCAGCTATTTACATTTTATTTTTAATATATTTATTTGGTCTTTATCCTAAGTCAACGAAAGAAAATCTTCCACAGGAGCTCACAGGAATCCATGGCAGAGTTCCACACCACAGCAGCCTGAGAGCTTCAATAGGAATCTTGTGGTCCTGCCACAAGGTGTCTGCTACATCTAAGATACTGATGTACTCTCTGGTTTTGCACCATTCCACTCCAATATTTTAGCAACTAAGCTTAACAGCATATCTAGCTATTAATTCCTTTCTTTTTTTACCCACTGAGACCACAGAGATCCTTTTGTCCTCAGAAAGGAGGTAATGAAACTGTCATGACATGACACAGAAAGGTATTTATGAAGCTACGACAGGCAATGGCCACAATGGCCCCAAGAATGCAAAACTACAAAGAAAGAAAATAGGTAATTGTCTATAAATCAGTTTAAAAATTAAATCTAACCTCTGGCAAGGTATCAGCCACCTGTACACACCCCAAAGGACTGGCCAAGATTTTTCATACAAGCCAGCACAGAGTTCATTTTTGGTCAGACACAGCAAGTGGTTTACAGCACAGCAAGGCTACGAAAAGATTACACACTCCCACCTGTTGTTTCAGCTCTCAGGAGGAGATGGGCACCTATGTAAAGGGCACAGCACCTGGGAGACGTTAAGTAGAAGAGACCATGCAGAAGGCAGCAACTGTCTCAGAGGTCTCAATGAGCAGCTAGCTCAGAAAGGAAGAACCTGCCCATGCCAGGAAGCCTGGCCAACTACTTCAAGACTTAACTCCCACCATTGTTACAACCAGAAGCCCTCCGCTTCACCAGGCCTTACGCAAACGCAGACACCTGGTCACCCATACCTACCTCTAACTCCAGGAAACACCAGAGTCCTACCCCCGAGAGCACACGTGCAGCCAAGAGCACAGCTGACAACAGCCAATATGCTGCATATTCAGAAATACCCATCAGCACACAGTGACACGTGCAGCTCCCTGGTCCCGATTTGCCTCCTAATGCTGAATGACACTATCTCAAACAGACCTGAGCAAGCAGGGTTTCCTGGTTCTGCTTTCCAGCTCCCTGAAATGCCAGACAGAAGCTCTGTTGCAAACTCTGAGGGATTTAACTCTTTATCTGTTTAATGGGCCCTCGTCCCTCGCACTCTGCTTCCCAAGAACACTGCACACTGTGCTGCCAGCCACGCCAGAGTCCATCCACCAGCTCCCTGACCGACACAAACAAGCATTAAATCCCTTCTTCGTTCTGTTATAAATGACACATTTTGCTCATGCATAGGACATCAGTACAGAAACCAGGGCATGTACGTTAGGCAAGTCATCCCATCCGTTCTTCACCCAGCCCTGTCCCTCTTAACGCTGGTAGCTTTACTAGCTACCTGGACCCCCAGACCTGCGATCCCCCTCCAGCCGTCCCAGCAATAGATGCGCAGAGCAGCAACAAGCCACTGCACAACCCAGTAAACATCAGCTTGTGCTGCTGAGGAAAGGTTGTTCTGTAAGTGTGCAAAAGAGTACAGGAGGAAGGCTGGAAAGTTTGTACATCTCTACAGTTAATAAGATTAAAATGCATGTCAGAGGGATTTTTTTAAAATATTTTTTAATCAGCCTGCAATTTAGAGATGCTATCTTTAATCCATGCTACCGTGGAAACCATGCAATCAACAACTGGTTGCTAACTTTTTTGGTATCACTAGCTTGACACAAGCTAAGGTCCTCAAGGACCCGCTGCTTACTCAGGGGTTATTAAAACTAAACAGCAAAGAAAGCATGAGAGAATTAACTACATCTGTGATAAAACGTGGCATAGAGATTATAGAAGCCCACAGGAAAGGAAGGGAGAAGGAAGAAAAGTGCTGAGCCAGAGAGAGAAGGGCTTCTACGCTGCAACTTTCAAACTTCGGGGCATGCTCTCATAAAGCGAACTAATAAAGGTGGAAATGAAGCACAGATGACACTGTGACAGCATCCAATAATGCAGTGTGCTCTCCTCCAAAGAATTTTAGACATCAGACATAAGATCTTACTATGAATATTCTAATCTTCTCTAATACCACCTAATCCTTACTTTTAAGCACCCAAATCCATGCGTGCTGTTCCACCCATATCAGTGCTGCTTTTTAAAGCCACTCGCTTCTCCCTTGTACATCATTTAAGTGCTTAATTCTCACGTTTCAAAAACCCAAGCAGGCCTTTTTGTGCCTTCGCATAGAACAGGAGAATACGGCTGAGGCCAGGATCTAAACAGTTTCTTCTCTTTCTATTTCCAAGTTCTCTGGGACCAGAATAATCTGGCTATGACTATAAATGAGATTGTTTCTTCTCCTTCAGTAATTCATTAAAACCTCTTCTCCATAAGCAAGAATGATTTTTTAACTATAATTATTTCTTTTAATGTTTTTTAGATCAGGCATGCTTAGGGGAAAACACATGCCTTTTCTCATTTATATACAGATTAGCCTCTTAACCTTATGAAAGCAACAGCCACAAGCTTGAAAAAGAGATCAACTAATAAAAAAAAATTGCCTTGAAATATTAAATATGCCACCCTGAGAGCTTTTATAAAAAAATATGGGCTTAAATCAGAGGATATCCCCTTAAAAGCTCAGAACATTCCGTTTCCATCTGCTTTGCTGGGTATTTTTTATGGTCTACTTTAGCTAGACTCGACAATTTACAAAACTGCCGCTTCGCCTTCAATCCTCTTATACCTATACCCATATACTCTTATACCTTATATCCCATAAACTAGGCCTTGTTTTTCTAGCGTCTCTGCACTGGCTTACTTGAAATTCCAGAAGTGGAAGTAAAGCACACGTCAGTGCTGGGTCTCCTCCAAGGAGAAACAGTTGTTAAAGTTAAAATTCAAATCACTTCAGAGATAGCTGATAAACATGCAAATTTGGAAACAGGGTCAAAAAATGTCCAGAAGCAATGGCCCAGGACAGAATCCGAGTAACAACACAGCTCTGTAAAGAAATCAGAAAAACGTTACGAGGAAATTTGAGCAAGCAAATAGCTAAAATACAAGCCTCGCTAAATGCCTTCTTTTTTCCAAACAGCCATTTTAAATACTGTCAGGGGACTGATGAAAAGGTTCTGGTGGCATCACATGGCACGCACACTAAAAGAAAGGATTTATTTTTCTGTGGTTCTAAAGAAGGAGAAAGAGATACCCTAAGATGGACTCATTCAAGGGAATCTGTCAGCTGAGTATTACTGACAAAAAAAGCAAAGCGTGGAGGATGTCCCTGACTAGAATTGGCCCATGTTACCAGAGCTAGATTTTCCGCTGTGCTTTTGTGATGACAGCGGAGCAAGCAAATACTGGAAGCTGGCTGAAAAATGGCGTGCGGGCAACGCCCACCTCCACAGCACACAGAAGCCTCTCTTCAGAATGCAAGGTTAATTCCTAAGCAGGAAATCGGGTGAAATGGCATAATCCTACACTTGCACAGGGTCTTTCAAATAAAGTAAGTAAAATCTGCAAAGGTATTTATTAGGAATTATTGTTTCAACAACGTGAAGGGTTGAAGGACTTTTTTCCCCCCACATCCAGCTAACATTATCCAAGGTAAGTCTACAAAAACCAGTAATTTTATTGAAGGTAACTATGGCATAGAAAGGAGAAATGAAGCAGCCATTCGTTAGATTTTTTAAAAGCACAGAGTACAAGAAGTACACTCAAGAAATAATGAACCAGAGCATACGAGGGCTGAACATACAAGCATGCGTTTAAAAATTATTAGTATGCTATTCATTTTTACTCTGAGTGAGCAAGAAACAGTTCATAATGTACACTGGCTCTGCATGCAATAAGTAACATGGAATCTCAAATAAGAACCAGTCATGGTAAACCAGAATTACAAATTACTTTTGCTAATAGGTGTCCATCTACCACAAAAAAACATCCACTTGGCAAAGTGTGTCATGTGGTAGCAGAGGATAGTAGAAACATAATACTCTCTAAAGCAAAACCTCCACTCAGTCAAACAAAAAAAGAACATGCTACAGGGCAGCAGTTCAGTGCTATACTTAAAAAATTTAAAAACATTTTTCCTGAAAACATTTTGTAACTTGAAGAACCTCTTGAGATCTCCTGTTCAAACAAGAACCCCAATACTCATTTTTCATATAAAGTAATTATTAGTTCACAGCCAAAATAAAATAGTTCTCTGTGAGCCACACAGTCCTGCAGTTGGTAGTAACATAATTCATATACCTTGCAGAAACAGCCCTCAAGCTTTAAGGCATTGACCGGATTTCAGCAGAAACACACACAACAGTGAAATTCCAATTACTAAATCTTTTATTTTTTCAAATAAATAGGTTGATGGCTATGATGGATTTTTCTCTTTTTAAATTCTGATCCTAGAAATACAGAGAAATTTTTATGGAGAGGAGACAGGGCAAGTCATCTTGTGCAGAACATGTTGCACATTTACTTCTCCGGAAATGTACCCTCCTGCATCGCAATCTACTGCTTTACAAGAGATCAGCTGTGAGATGTAAGGTTTGTCTGTAACAGGCTTAGGAGGAGAACGGTCCAGCCATATCTGACCAACTCTGACACATCTCAACAATCTAATAGTCAATTACATTATACACTGTGATCTTGATCCTACTTAAACCGACACCACTACAGTTAGTAAGCATTTGATCATTTAAGATGAAAAATATTGGTATTTTATGGTCTGCAGTAATCCATTTTGATAAGTTAACATTGCATTTTTTACATCAGCTTATTGTAACAGTCGTAACTATTCCCAACGAGTTCTTAAGAACTATTAAGCAAAGAAGATGAATCCTTCTTAGCCTTTTTTCAAAGGAAAAAAGGCCAAAAATTAACTCAACCAACCATCTGAATAATAAGAACTAAGTCATGCCACACTGCCTTGTGACCTATTCACAGCTGCAAAGTCAATGGAAAAAGTAAATTAGCATTTACTCAAAATTAAACAAAAAATAAATCCTTTTTACAGCATGAAATACACTTTACGTACTTTCAAGTAAGATTGTTTACACAGGATGAATTTTACACTGTACATATTTTTTGATGTTGAAGCATATACATGCGGAGAAAAATACTGTCACAACCAATACACTTAAATACCTGTACATAAATTTACACTTTAAAATATTTTACACGGCTCCAAACCAGTGTCATTGAGCTATATACATTCCAAACTGGAGTGTAAAATGCTTAGTTTAAAGCGGGAATTTCAGCATAAATGCTGCTTTCAGTTCTTAGTAGTTCAAAGGATTCAGGTGTTAACTTTGTTCCATGCCAGCCATCAGTGACAAAGCTAAAGATTCCACTGTGAACCAAACCATAAAAAAAATAGTTAATATTTGCATTTGCAACAGTCTGTAAATACTTATTGCAGTATTCAATTCCGCAGTTTAAAAGATACTAGTTTATTTTTTAAATTGTAACATTTCAGGATTTAAGATAGAGAGACATTTTATGAATCTCTGACAGTTGAGACAAAATTTCACTATTTTCATCATTAGACTTCCATTACTTATTTCAGGTGGTAAGAAAAAAAAGAATAAACATTGGGGAGGATTATATGCAGCAAGCCATTCTCACAGATGCTTCTTGCAGACTGAGGAGCAGTGATGTCAGGTATTACCTCTTTCAGAAACCCATTAGAACAGGCATCTACACCCCAGCTAACGCCATTCAGCAGTCGCCCCCCTAACTCAAACCGGCTCTGATTAGCAGTTTAAGCCAATACCAGGCTGCAAGCAGCAACAGACATGTCATCTTCTGCCATTTCTGCTACCAAGGAAGCAACTGCCAACAGAAGGGCAGAGCCAAGATCTCAGCACAGCTGCAGCTGAGACAACATGATACTAAAATTTTATCTGTTCAAGACACATCACAGCTGTCACCCCACAACAACAAAAAGAACGCTCTTCCATGCCGTCCAGAACTTGGTCTCATTCATTCATTTAGAAATTTAGAAAACTGCTTGTCACTTGCTTGGCTACATAAGCATTCCCTCATTGAGAAAACGGGTAATCTGAAGATAGCTGTCATTAAAAAACCATGGCACAAATACTCTGAAAAAATAGTGAAGACAGCTTATTAAGAAGTAAGGCTTCCTGTCCGTCTATGAATACCGCACAAAATGAGATTCTTTAAGATGTACTGACAAATATTAAAAACAGATTAAAACATAAGTCCGTTCCTAGTAAAACTAGGAACTTACTGTCCCAGTAAGTGCAGGTATGTGGAAAGCCTTGTGTACTTACAGTGAGGAAAAGAGCCTCGACAGACAGCTTTGTTGAGAACAGTTACAAGAAACATGTGACAGTTTTTAAAGTCAGATTCCATCTTCTCTATGGATTCCATCCTACAAGAGAGTTTAACAGAGGAATGCTTAACAAGATTAGCCACTCTATTGTCTTCAAAATATTACCAAAACTTCACAGTGAATGACAGAAGTACTCCTTGCACAGCACTGTGGCTTGAACTCACAATATTTCAGTGATACCTGTGTGCATCCCTTCTAGAAAACAAAGGCAATTCTGACAGGAGCACCTGAGCACTATCACAATGACATTAATTTCCTCATTGTCTTAGAAATCTCTGCAGTAACTAAGAGGAACTCTGTGGTTCCAGCTGACAACTATTCCCCCTATGTAGCTTTGTATTTCTAGATGGCCATTCCTGGTCCCTATTGCTTTACAGCATCCTGGGGCAAACCTACACTGCCAAATAAAACAGGTATCCTCACGCTACTTCACTACCAGCCAGCCCCTGAATTCCACTTTGGACTGAACCAGCTAGCACTCACCAGTGAAGGGAGATTATGTAGTCCCCAACAGTCACTCCTTTCCTTTCTCCCCCTCTCCCAAGAGGATACAGATGATGCTACATCACCTACGACTTTTCCCTGCCACATCCAAGAGCACACAACCACATGCCGTGAGTTTCGGTGTTTATCAACAGCCTTCACAAATTATTTCTGACACTTGGAATCAGAAAAGCACTCCAAAACCAGCAAATTCCTACTGCCACAGGGGAGTGGGATCCAAGTTCTAGGTAACATCTGTGCAGAAGAGAATCAGTCTGAAAAATATGCATGTCAGCCAGTGCACACCAGCTGGCCCCAGAGCCACAGATCAACCCTTGAGTCCCAGAGACTTGCCCCCTACCATTCACCCTTCGGCAGCAGGGTTACACAGGCAAAAGTATGAAGTATAAATGGGGAGACAAGTGGCTGGAGAGCAGCCCTCCAAAAAGGGGACTGGGGGCTGCTGGTTGACAGCAGGTACAACAGGAGTCAGCTGAGTGCCCTGGCAGCCAAGAGGGCAAATCACATCCTGGGGTGCATCAAACACAGTACCACCAGTTGGTCCAAAGAGGTGGTTTTTCTGCTGTATTCAGCTTCAGGTGCAGCTGTACCTTGAGTACTGTGTGCAGTCCTGGGCCCCACAATCTAAAAAGGATGTGGAGGTCCTCAAATGTATCTAGAGGAGGGCAACAAAGCTGGTGAAAGGGCTGAAAGGCGTGCGCTGTGAGGAGTGGCTAAGGACTTGGGGTTTGTCTGGTTTGGAGAAGAGGAGGCTAAAGGGCGCTCTCTACAGCTTCCTGAGGGGGGGAAGTGGAGAGGGAGGTGATGATCTCTCCTCCCTGGGTTTCAGGGACAGAAAATGTAGGAATGGCTCAAAGCTGCACTAGGGCAGGTTCAAACTGGACATCAGGAGGCATTTCTTTAGAGAGGGTGGTCTAACACTGGAACAGGGTTTCTAGAGAGGTGGTCAATGTCCAAGCCTGTCAGTGTTTAAAAGGCATTTAGACAACGCCCTTAATAACATGCTTTTGGTCAGCCCTGAATTGGTCAGGCAGTTGTAGGTCCCTTCCAACTGAAATACTCTGTTGTAAAAAAGTAAGTTGTTCTTTTTCATTTTGTCTTAAGGGACAGCTTAGAGAGGGGCAACTGATTCACAGACCAAAATAAATAAAACTTATATTGGAAATTACAGGTGGGTTTCTAACATTCAGTGATGGCCCATAAGGAAGCACACATCTTTTAAAAAAATCCCAACTAGGACAGACACCCATCACAGGCTGTTTCTACAGAAAAGGCACTACAGGAGAGGATAAACAAAAAATAACTTCAGATTTTTCTAGTAATACAAAATCTGAGCATTTGAACTAATAAAATCAAACATTCTGCATGAAAAATTTTGACTCCAAAGTCAATGGCAGAACTTTCAACTTCCACGGCTTCACATTTATACCACAACTGTTTGTGCCACAGATTTTTTTACAAAGGCTTTATAATTTGGACAGTTCAGATTAGAAAATAAGGAGATTTAGAGATTAAATCAAGATGACTTTTGTGTTCCCTTCTAGAACGAAGGCCAAACTAAATAATTCCAGTTTTCTTAAATCAATTAATAAATGTCAACATCTAGCTACCTACAATTTTAAACCCTCACCAGGAAACATGACCATATACCAAACCTGCAAACCTCTCATTTTACCATTATGAACAAACATGCGGGAAAATAAAATCCTCTTTTTTGCTATGCTTTACGATCTTTCCAAACACTTAAAAGGTATGTATCTGCCACCTTTTTAATCAGAAAATACTGAACATACACTGACACAAGTGCATGAAACTTTTAAGTTCTATCTAAAATAAATTTTACTTTTACCAAAAAAGAGCAATTAGACTCTGGTATCTGCTGACTGAGCAAAGTCCTGTTATTTCACAGCAAAAAATATCTCAAGTTGTGAAATTACAAACATGTAGAATTTTAGGTGCGTGGTACTTACTTCCAAGCCCCCAAACCAGCTTGCCAACGGTCTGCAAACATCAGTACTAAATTCAACACTTTCATTATAGCTTCTTTCACAAAGCTCACCTAAAAGAACAATTAAAGCAAAGATAATTCATTGTTAAGCATAATCATTTTCGTTTTTAAGCTGCATTACAAAGATATCCCATGCCATTTATCTGATCTGTAAAAACAATCTCTTTACAAAGCACATATTAAATTTGGATTTGCTCTCTAATTCACTTAATGGATGACTATTTCAGTGAGGACTATGCACAGACGGTACACTGGATAAAAGGCTACAATGTCATCCATGCACCTCCATTTCTTGCCATACCAGCATGTACAATCCTTGTTACATTGCCAAGCCTCAGTTTGTTCAAATACTCCCTTCTCTCAGAAACAAATCAATCACGTAAAATTCAATATGAAGAATTTAATTTTACCCTCTCTCCTTGACGGAATTAAGCTGAGACTTGCAAGGGAAAAAGGATCTCAACCTTAACTCTGGAAAAGCTACCATTTCCTTCAGAGTACCTGTACGCTGCTTAGCATGTATGAACTGCTAAACAGACAGCATAATGGGTACTAAACTGTTTCCTGTCCCGCTTAACTCAGTATGTCAAATATGCCAATATTTTTTACCCACCTTTTCTCTTAATAGGCAGCGATCATGGATTGTAGATAGGTATCTGTAGTGAATCTTTATCAATTGATCTAAATCTTTGGCTTCTTCTACCTGATGCTGAAACTCCAAGCCTGTACTGTGAAGAATCTTAAAGAAAGACCATCGTCATTAAACTCCATGTTCTACACAGTGTGTAAGACTCTCTTCCAATTTTTGTTTTAATAGCCTAAAACAGCTTGATTCATTGACATTCTTTACATAAACGTGAACGCTGCTGTTGCACAAGGGCAGGCAGACTATGCCTGGAGCTGATTTGGAGTGTATTAATTTTATTAAAGGCAAAAAGGCAATAGTAGAGCAGATATAAATCTACAGGCATTGCCCTTATATTTGAGAAGTGACGTGTATGTTTTTGGAGCTGTGCACTAGAGATTTTTCAGAAGGATCTATTTAACTAAAATGTCTGTAGTAACACTTTTATAAATGTAATAGCTCCTAAGAAAGCAACAGCGTACAGAAAGCCATTTTGACATCATTATGCTTCAATCATCTAGCACTGGGAGAAACAGTATCTGAAGGTCAATTATATGCATGCAGAACTTCTAAAGCAGTTTTAGAATTACTGGTTTAAAACTGCCAAGTTAGAAATGAATCAGGTTTAACTCAAAATATTTTTCCAGAAAAGTACATTAGACTAAGATTTTGCCTTTTACTTTTATGTTTAAAATGAAAATTAATACTGCATCTCCAGTTACAAGTTCTTAATATAAATGAAATTTTGATATAAGACAAACCCTAGTCATGATGTAGTTGTGCAGGCTGTTAACAAAATGCATAAGTTTCACTCTTAGGAGGAACATGCGATGTATTTGTTGCTTTATATTTTCTGTTTGTGGTCCAAATAGAGGAAGCGTTCCTTGTTCTAATAAAGTTCCTTCCTTAACCTGTGGGTTTTCTGCAGCACAGACTAGTTCTAAAGAGAAAAGGAAAAGTGTTATACTGAAATGCTTATGAAGACTAACTGTAGCTGAAATGTTACTTAAAAGTGAACTGTGTTATTTCTTATTATTCTGCACACAATGCTGATGTAGGATTTTTCTTGCAATTCAAATGTGTTATTAAAATACAGCAACAATACACTGGATAGTTTAACAGTACATGTGCAATGCAATTCGATGAATACTAGAATAGAAAATGCTATTTAAGAGCTAAAGATTAGGTGAAAGAATAAAAAATATCTACATTAAAAATAACGTGTATACTATGTCCACAAAGGGGAAAAGACTTAAGCACAAAGCCACACTCACGATGTTTAAACAACAGAAAACCACATACTTTTAGGAAAAGAATTATGTAACTGATGTACAAAACACAGATTAACCCACCAACTTTCTAATTTATCTTTCTGGGACATGAAGTGTGTATCTACTTTATATGGGACAGGAAGAATATAAACATTAACCAGGTGAAGGAGACATTAAGAAATCTCTTTCTACAATCCCTAAACATTTTAATTGTATCTTAGAGTATGTATTCCAAACTATCTAGCTTACTGTTTCAGTCTTGTTTTCTTAACTTGTTTGCAATGTATTACTCATAAAAACTTGGACTATACATAAAGCAAAACATTAGGGTGCGGCAGACAGACCTTCTTTCAACAGCAAGGTCTGAAGAATGAAGTAAGAAGTTTCCAATGTAACTAACTAGACCTGAATCAAAGAGACAAAGGGAATGCACTAATAAATAGCGTTGTCCCTGAGGCTGAACAGAAGTGGAAAACATGCCCTGCTTAATGTACCTCATTTGCGAAGCTAATAGACATTACTATTTTATGGAATTAATCAAAATTCTGACTGGTTTATATTACTTACTGCAGAAAGCAGCAGACTGTGTATACCCTTAGACCACAGAACAAGTTTTTAGAGTATCTTTCATTGAAGAAGGTCTTACCATCAAATCGTAAAACATCTAGACTATACTTGGCCCACTTTATTTGCAGCAAGAGTAGAAAAACTTGATTGTAAATTTTTTGGCACTCTAAGCTTATAACTATATCCACAGGCCAAGGAACCTAAGGAGAGGAGAGGATAATCAAGACAGAAAACATAAGTCACTTTAATACAACATCTCAAATCCGTTCTAGAACAAGAACTACATAAATAATAACTCGCTACCTTGTAACTCAATGTCAAACCATCTAAGGTGTGAACAGGAAGTTTCTTCTTTGTTGTATCAACACTTTCAAAGGATATAGACAACCTATGCAAGGAAACAAGTGATTTAATTGGTGATAATCTGTGGTAAATTAGTAGGTTAAATTATTACTTTTTTATTTCTTATTGCTAAACACCAACTGTCAGATTTAATCTGGTGGACTAGAAGAGATGACAACAGCTCAAAACATCCTTAAAAAAAGATTCTTGTAATGAGTACACAATAATTAGCATTGTGCTGTGCAAGTTAAGTACATTAGTGTAGGCAAGTCTGAAAGAAACATAACTAAACACTATTTTGCATTTCACCTTGAACTGTCCTCTGGATAGCGTTGCCCAACTGCTTCTTGAAGTTGAACATTTAAGAAAGCAACATTCTGCCAAGCTTCCTTTTCTCTAATTTTGTCAAAAATGGATGTATAGAAGTCGTACATGGTATCTCCAGCTTCAAGTAAGAAAAAGTTTCTCATTGCCTGTAAATATTCTACAAGCCTAAACAGGGAACAAACATATAACATTTCCTCAGTCTTAACCATATAAGCGAAACCACACACAACTGTTACAGCAACAAAATCTTTAAAACTCTTTGCTACAAGAACTCAGTATTGGACACAAACGTAGTGAAGTTCACAGTAAATTTTTTGCTTAATCCCCAAAAAGCCTCCACATACATTCAAATAAAACAAAATAACCATGCCATTTTTCCTGTAAGCTTGAAGAGCCCCGCTAACTTCAATGGAAATGCTCATGGTGTTCAGCTATCTTATGGACTAGGCAATTTTCAAAAATAGCTTAGAGTTTGGAAATCCTGTCCCTCTCCATAAACAGAACTTAGGGAAGGAGATGCAATTTCAGGGAGAGTTCAGTCTAAGAAGAGACTTTAATATGGAGCCCCAGAAAATAACCATATGGATTTTCCTTTTCTAATAAGGTAGGAAGAACAGTGCTCCAACTCGCACAAGAACCACGACTCTAAACACATTAAGTATTTCAGACAGACTAAAAGCATGATGACTTATGACCACCTGAAAGGTAAAAGGTATGGGCCATTTTACTCTTAAGTAATAAATACCACTTAATACGCTTTTGTCTGATTTTATAGTATCACATCTGAACGTCATATTAAACAAATATGTTCTGGCTTCCTAAAATTTGTCTTCCAGTTTCAAATGACAACCCTATTAAAAGCACTGTTTGAAGCAATGTCCCTACTGAACAACTACTGAAGACAAACTATAGCTTTGTTGTTGATTTAAGCTAGACCAAGTTTTCACCCAGGATTCTATCATGTTAGATCCCCCTTTACTCTTTAATGATTTTATTGTCAATTATCAAATCGGAGTAGAAACACAACACAAAATTCCTGCTTTTAGCATATGGCATATCAGTAGTAACTGAAAAAAGTGTTAAGGAAAAAGAAATCTCCTTTCTTACCTATAATCCTTCTTTAAAGTTTGCATTAGATTACCACAGCATTCCAAGTACTGCTTGTCTATGTGTGGGTAAAGGCAAGACCTCAAAGTCAGTTCAAAAGTCTGGCAGGTCACAGATTCTGAGGATCTATCCACACAAACATCCCCACCAGTAAACTTCTCGTGAAAGTCATTCTGTTCCAGATATAACCTTCAAAATAAAACAACCTCCTTGGGGAAAAGGGCTCATAATTCATACCCTCAAAGATCTTCACCAAAATTGGATCATCTGCTCTAAAATAGATTATGCAGAAGTAATAAAAGCTGTTTCATAACTATAGCACATATCAAGCCTTTTAAGTCATCCTTCATACTGGTTTTGTATGACCAGGCGTAAGATTATCAAAAAGGATGGCATTCTGTAATCACATAATTGCCTAAGGAATAATTCTGAACATCAACTTGAAACACTATACAGCTTAATAAACAAGCCCAAGACCATAGGAACTCTTAAAACTATATTGTGTATATACAGCAGTCAGATGAACTTCTCAAGAAAGAAAAATAAAATTAAAGAAAGGAAAAATCTGACCAACAACAACAAAAAAGCAAAACCAAACAACAAAACAAACCAATAACCAACTAAACAAAAAAACCACACTACCACACACACAGAGAACTGGTTTAAGGCACCTTAAATATGGGATTTTTATATAATATCTGTAATATTGTATCACGGGAAGAGAGTATTTGCAGTCTACACTTCAGTTGAATTATTTGTCACAAAAAGGATAAAATTAATATATTCATTTGTAAAAACCTACTTGCTAGCCCAATCAGTTTTAAAAGGAAGCCCAACTCATAGCAGCTATTGACTTGATAGATCAGATGAGTCAAGTATTGAATTTATCAATTTTGACAAATAGAAAAGTCCCAACAAACAAGGGAAGTAATACAGTCTTATTTACTATCAATTACAATTTCTTTAAATCAAATTCCTCCTAGGAATGAAATGAAAACGTGTAAATCCGCAACTAGTAGTTAGGAAAAACATAAATATCTATCTTCTTACTGGTAACCACAAAGTAAGTAAGATTTTCAGAGTTCATCCTTTCTGCTAATTTCCACAACATTTCTAGCCTCTATATGACTTCCCTCATTATGAATATTTTTAATGAAATTAACATGAATTTTGGAAGGCTTTTAAAGTTGAATTATTTAAGCACAGCATAACTGAAGCTGCATTCTTCAAAGCATAGACTTGCTGCAAATCAAAGACATTGTGTAGAAATTCCAAGCAAACAATTTACAAGTTTAGATTTTAGAACAGCACTGTTAAACACTTATTTGCTAAAAGCCTGTTATGATAAAAACTAGTCCCATTTTCTACGCTAACAGATCCAAGTAGCGGGTTCTTCACTGATTTTAATTCTTTTTCTTTGACTGAGCACAACGGTAGAGTTTATTTAGCTTATGTCACTGATTGTTGGTGCTCCTCTTTATTCTGCACTTGCTTGCTTTCAGCTGTAGCAGCAATAAAAATTTGGTCTACCAAACGTCCCCAGGCAGAACATTGCCCTCAACAACATAGCACGAAAATCATTCATTTACCTGGCAAAATTAATAGCCAGCAGTGGGTCATGTACATCATCCAGTTCCAAGTGTCTTTCTGCTATAGACTGCATCTTTATCAGGCTCTGTTTTGTGGCCTGCTGTTCTGTAATAACATCTGGAACAGACTCTTCTCCGTGCCGCAGGCGAGACTGCACCGACTCCAAGAACAGCGTATACAAGCTCTTTCGTTCAGCATCTAAATTGGGCAACACATTCCACAGTAAGATTTTGTTTTAAGAGAAGACACCATCTGAGTGCCTAACATCAGGCATATGTTCAAACGGATTGGCCAATGGGTGTCTGAAATACGAAATACTTCAGAGATCGTTAGAGAAGCAAAGGCAGTTAATTCTTAGCACCTGAAACAACTCTTCAGTGTTCACTAGAATAGATTATATTCTCACATCGAAGGGGGAAATAAACCTAGGGAGTCTCCAGAATAATTTAACTCTCTCTACCTCTAAACATCAAGAAACAGCAAAATGAAAAAACGTATTTTGTTTCCTAAAAAAAAAAATAAATCAATCAATCAACACTGGTTACTGTTATACCATGTTTTACAATCACTCAATATAAATATCCTAAATATCCAAATATCTTTCATCTAATTATTAGTACGGTTTTTTAAATTAAAAAATTCCATTATTCAATCATTTATTAAAACAAAACAGTTTCACTATTAGAACACACATGCTGGTTTTATTTGTCTCATAAGAAAAATGACGATGTTTGCAAGCACATGAAAATAAGTTTAAGGAAAAAATTAAAAGAACAAGAAGCAAAGGGAACACTCAATCTGTATTCACGGCACTCTTTTCACTTACTTGCATTGGAAGAGTAAGTGTTTTCCATCAGACCTGAAGTTAACAACCGCAATACTGACGTGGAGCGTTATATTATTCTAAAACCGTGGAAACAGTACTACAAAAAAATACACCCATATATTAGATACCGTAAGGTGTAACAGCCCACAGACTGACGTCTCACCTCTTGATGCTGTCTGCTGCGGAGAGCCATCTTTGCACTGAAGATTCTTCAACAGCTGCATGGATTTTCCAGCCATGATGATTTGCTTCAGCACAGGTTTCAGAAAAGAGACCATAGTGTGCTGCCTGCTTGAAGGGGCCTGATCGCTGCCAGAACTGGCACTGGCGTTATCGCTCATCTTCTCCTCATTCTCCGTCTTCTCCGACACACTATATAACGTGTAGGTAGCATACCAAAAATCTCTGTGATTAACCGGAACGTTTTTGTTTCTGCAAAGAAATTAAAAATCTGTTGAGTATTTCCCTTTTCAAAAGGTGAAGCTTCACTTCTAGAAGATGCCTGTCATCTTTGCTCCATGCTTTGCCTTTCTCTTAGAACAGTCAAGAAGCACTTCAGGACTATACAAAATAATGTCACTCCTATCACAACCTATCTAGACATCTCTAGAAAAGATGAAGGCTTTAGCAGGATAAAGAATCAGCTCACAGGGGATAAAACAACTGTATAACAAAATAAACTCCCAAACCAAGGCAAATAGAGCAATTATAATTAAATTTGTTCTCTGTCCAGCAAGTTAACTATTCACAGGGGCATGCACACTTGGTAACAAAATGATTTCTGATGGACTTGCAGATTTATCTGAAACCCACAACAAGCAAATTCTATTGGGAAAGCTGAAAAACTCCAGAGCAGGTGGAACTCAATTCTTATTTTGGTTTTTTATGTTGTTTACATCAGATATATGGTTTGGCCTTTGACATCAGATGGAAAACAACCTAAATTAGATAATTAAAATGAACCACAAATATAAATAAAAGTTGAAATCACCCCTATTGGTAGCACTGAAAACACAACTACAAAACCACAGAAAGAAGTCAAGTAGGACATGGTAAGGATGTTAAAATCTCAAGTAATGAGGATTTACTATAATAGCACTAGAGCTGCTTTCTTACTTCATGCTCACTAATGACCTGCCTTGACAGACAGAGGTTCAATTGGGTTTGGCAGCCAGGGGGATATGGATTTGTAACTGAGTCAAAATTCTAATTTCTATATTCACTTTCCACTTCAAGCTGTCAAAAAAATGGATGAGCAAAATGTACCATACAGACATAAAAAAAAATCAACAGCTCAAATCATGTTTAGAATATGTGCATGTAATTCAAGACACCATATTAATCTGTACTATAAGTCAGAAGCAGTAAGCACTTTAATTCTAAATAGCATTTCGATTACAACTCTAGATTAATGGAAGAATTAAAAAGTAAATTTTGACATTTTTTAAAAACAATTAACCATTTTTCAAAACCAAGACGTTTGCAAAAAGCCAACACACTCAAGAGTCAGACTGCTCATTATTTACTATAGATGGAAAAAACAAAAGCATTGATTTCCATTCCAGAATGGTATCTGGTAGGGCTCCATATCTAATGCAATTTCCCTAATGGATGTGTGGGACAAGTTATAAAAGTATGATTAAGAAATTAATTCTCCTTAAGCAAAATAACAAATGTGAAAACCTACTTTTATTGTCACTCTTCTAGGTTCTATAGCAGGTTTTGTGTTCATACCTGCACAGTATTATTATGTGTGTCCAGTACCAGCATCCCTACCTCTGAATGATAAATTCCTTTGCAGGATCAAACAAATTACCATGGACTATCCACTCATCCACTGTCTGTAAGTATGGTCTCACAGTTTCAACCCAGAGAGAGAACAGAAGGGATACCTGAATTTAAAGGAACAAAAAAAAAAAGGAAAGAAAAAGTGGCTGAATGCTTTTATTCTAAGCACTAGAAGCAATATGGCAAGGCGTAACCTCTTAATTGTGCAATTTTAATTTATTAGATATACATAACTACACTTAAGGATTTTTTAAAAGAGAAAATGTTAAACTACAAATTACAGCTTTAGTAGTACTAACGGAAGTTCGCTTTTGCATGCTTCCCCTTGTTACTTTTGTCATCACAATTAGACCCAAACAGCAGTTTTTACTTTTTTCGCTCTAACATGTCTTAAACAGTAGGGGACAGTCATAAAATATTCTGTGGTTTTACAACGTATAAAACAGGAAAAACAAAAGCACATAATGACAAGTACTGTATTGTCAGTAGTATAATCAGCAAGTCACTGTAAAAACCCAAACCCCTACATTTCAGCATTAACTGAATTATACAGCTGTAGAAATAGCAGGAGGGAATGCTGCTCCAAAGCTCACTCTTTCATAACAGCTTCCTGGCTTCTGATTCCCCACAGCTCCTTCTCTCAGTCCTAATAACACACTTCTGCTATCGCCTCATAAATCTGATTTTGTCCAGGTTGAGTGAACTCATGTCAGAAAACAGTAATGCATTACAGCTATCAAATTTTTCCTCAGCCCTCAGTAGCTGAAGGCTTGTGTGGTCTATCACCATGAAGAAAGTTATTAAATTTTCTAGCATGCTGTTCTATTAAGAAAAGAATGATTTCCCCTACTGTCTGCTCAGATGCTTCTCCAACACTGTCGTATTCAAGAATAGCTTTGTAGAGAGTATTAAGCAGATGAGATGCTCGTACAACATTTCTAGTGTCAGGTGGTACTTCGGCTACTCCTGTGCTGAAAACTTTGTGAAGCACCTTCAGTTGTGCCAGTCGGGGAGACAACTTGTCTATTACTATCGAAAGTGTGACTGTTTTATCTGGGGGGAAA
>VZZY01006560.1:0-42592 GCA_013400335.1 Eurystomus gularis | reverse complement strand
AAACAGCAGCAATAGATAATAGTTGTGGGACATGCTAGGTTTGGGAGTCTCTCTGTGATCTCCTTGATATGAACCCCTGGTGAGGAGCAGACCTCTCTAGACAATGGGTCAGGTTGGCAAATGGCCACCTCTGTACCCCTCAGAAGAGATTGCACCCACTACTACCACCCATCTCTTTTTCTTGGTGGCACTTGTTATACAGGGAGTTGGTCTGGCCGCCTTCCTAGGCTCTGGGGTGTTACCTGCTTCAACCTTTTCTCCCTCTTTGGTCTGCAGAGCCATGAAGTGGTTCTGCAGGGGCACCACAGGCTTTGAGAGTGGCTTCTTCTTCCATGTAGTTCTTACCCGTACAAGCTCCTATCCCCCAGCATCACTGACTTCCTTCTTTTCTGGGTGTGCCAGGGGGGAAATTTTTGGCCGTTTGTCCACAAGCTGTGGGTCCACTGCAGCTTCCTCTTGGAACCAACTATCTCCTTTTCTGCTTCTCTGATGCTTCTCAGCCTTTTGACTGTCTCCTGCAGCTCAGCTATGTGCTGCACAGGACACACCATTTGCAGACAGGTTCACCACTCATCCCTGCCCCAGGAGGAAGGTGTAGGCACTTCCCACAGGCTGGGATCTGCACCTGAGGCTCTCCCTTCAGCAGCTCTGTCTGGGTGGAGGCGTTGGTCACCTCCAGGCTGGATGGTGCAGACCCCCCAGCCAGAGATGCAGCCTTGGCTCTGCAGCAAGTCCCTACCATTGAGCTTTGACTTCTCAAGCTGGCTGAGATACTGTGCCCACCCACGGGAGCTGCCACACCTGGGCACTGCCTGTTTGTCTTGATGAGATCAGTTGTTGCTTCACCAGATGCAACCTGGATTCCAAGACAGATAGCTCTGAGTGCCTATTCAAAACAAAAGGGGAAGATCCTAAAATGTTCTCCATGAATTCTGTATTCCAAGACTAATTAGATCATCTGTAATGACCCCATATGCAGTAACATCAAATGGTCTGTTTCCACCAGCAGAGAGAAAAGAGATTGACACAGAGAGGAAACTAGTGGATTTAACCAAGTTTCAGCTGCAGTTTCTTGTACTCCAGGCTGTGCTATAAAAATCAAGGCCATTGGTCTCACAAACCATCTGAGTGCCCACCTGGCATGGTGGCTTGGAGGTACAGCTCCTGCATGCACAGAGCATGTGAGTCAGGAGAGCAGTTCATGGTCCAGATGCTGAGCCCCTTCACAAATGGGACCTTCAGTTACAAGCAGAGAGCAGGTGAAGTGTTTGCTGGTTAACAGACACCTGTTAAATTAATCACAGGGAGATGAGCACTAATTAACTGATCATGCTAATGAGAACGTTGGATTTTGGCAACGCAGTTATTTCTTTATTGAAGGAAATTGTGCATGCTGGTGTGGTGGCCAAGATAACACAATCTTGAGAGATTTATGGGGGCTTTGCATTGTGACTCCAGGAAAATGATTTTAAGAGCTTTTATATTAAAAAATATTTTGTATCAAAAAAGCTTTCGTATCAAAAAGGCAATTACATTTAACAGCAGAATAACAAGCTGAGACATCAAGTTGTCAGGTGCTCTCTCAGGTTTTCTGTGTGGTCTTGCTGCCACATAGAATAATGCTTTTTTCGTGATGCCTGTTATTTAACTGAGAATTTACAGCAGTTTTAAGTTCATCACACTGATTCAACAGAGATTCATAGAATCATAGAATGGTTTGGGTTGGAAAGGGCCTTTCAAGGTCTTCTAGCCCAACCCCCCTGCAGGGAGCAGGGACATCTTCACCTAGAGCAGGTTGCTCAGAGCCCCATCCAACCTCACCTGGAATGTTTCCAGGGATGGGGCATTGACCACCTCTCTGGGCAACCTGTTCTGATGTTTCACCACCCTCAGTGTAAAATATTTCTTCCTTATATCTAGTCTAATATGCACTACAGATCTGTCAAATTTGCAGAGGTCACCCAGGCCTGTGTTTGCTACCAGATGGGCAGCAGTTCCCTGGTCATTTGTTGTTCCTAAGGGGTATATGTGCCTTCAGAGAGATTATTTAAATGCTTCTAATAAGTGACATTGGTTAACGAGATTCCTCTCTCATTCCCGCAAGCCTCATTCCTTCAGAGATCTTGTGAAGGACAATTTGATAAAGAATCTGCTCCTATTTTTCAGGATTAATCAATTAATTAGTGCCAGGGCGTGGTCTGGAGCCTAGAGCATCCATTCAGTTACCTCTTGCTATGTTGCCAGACTGATCTGTGGGTTGGCTCAGACTTCTGCTGAATTTCTGAGCAGGCTTCAAGGGATAATGTGGGGCAGGAACCATTCCTAATGGGCAGCTGAGGCCAGTAATGTTCACCCCCCAATGTGCTGACTGTCAGGCAGCACAGAGAGAGATGCAGGGGCTGTGGCACTATGTCACAGATATTTATATCCCTGTCATGCTGGACAACTTCTCTTAGACCAGACTTTTGCTATTTCCCCTGGTGCTCCAAGCTGTCTGGGGCCACCAGGACATGTGCTGAGGCCTGACACTACCCTGTGCAGAGACAGGTACAGGAACACAGCCACACTGCTTGCAGCCCTGAAGCGTGAGTGGAGAGGAGAAATCTGGCTCAAAATCCTTTCCAGAGGCTGGTAGGGAGATAGAGACTTCTGCAGTGATTATTAGCAAAGCATAAGTCATAGCTTATCAGGTTGGAAGGGACCTCAGGGATCATCTGGTCTAACCTTTTTGGAAAAAGCATGGCCATAACTTTATATTTTGTTCCACATCTGAGTAGATTTATCATTTAAAAATCACCACCTCTTCTCTGAAAGGCTGCACCAGTGGAGTTGGATGACAGTGGGAGGTGATTCCATGCTTCTAGAAGAGGGTTGATGATGCTTTTGCATAGAGAAGACCTGATTTTCCAGCCACTTCTGCCTGCTCTGCTCTGCCAGCCTGCTGTCTCACCAACTGACACATGGCAGTAGGCAGCACCCTCAGCCCGTTGGGACAAGAGACAGACAGACCCATCCATGTGCATAACTGGGGCTTCCGGGTCCTGCTTGTCTCCTGCACCTTCAAAGCTCCAGCTGTTGTATCCATCTCTTGGCAGGTGTTGGGTCCCATACAGGGCTTTGGCCCTGATGCAACGATCGTTGTCAGATAAAATTAATGGAGGTCATCTCATTCACACAGAGGTTGGTCAGCCGAGCAGAGCTGCGTGACAAGCTTTAATTAGCTCCGCAATGATTGTCCTCCCTGGAGAGCTGTTTGGTGGCTTGCTCAACATATGCAACCTAAGTGGCTGGTTGCCACTGCGTGCTGGAGGGCAGCTCCCAAGTGCTCCCTTCTAACAAGAGTGGGGAGAAGTTTGTGTGAAACAAATTGGGAAGGGGTTTTGAGATTGCTTTCCTTCAAACACACACTTTTATGCTATTCCTTCCCACAATCACTTGTTTGCTCTCATTTTTTTCTCCCACATAAGCACAATCACACCTTTGCGCAGCCTATTTCTGGTGGTCTTTTTCTCTTATGACCATCCGCTCTGTGGTCTTTCTCCATTCTGTTGCTCATAGGTCCTCTTAGTTCAGCTCCATCACGTTTGAGCTCTTGTCTCTCTCAGGATGAAGTCTGATGTCAGAAATGCTTGCAGACAAGAGGGCTTATGGGAAAAATGCCCCTTGTGCAAAGCTCTGCTGCAGGAGACTCCAATGGGGAGGCAGGCTGGTGTTACCATCCAGGTACAGCAGTAGGTAAGAAGAGAAGGTGGGTGCAGAGAGAGGCATAGAGCCTTCAGAGGACACTGAGAAATGCCTTCTGCTATCAGTAGCAATTGTGTTAACAGTCAATTAAGTTTCTTTGGACTACAGCCCAGGTTCCACAAGGCCATTCTTTAGAGTACGTCCAATCTAAAGCAGGAAGGAAACGGTACAATATGAATGAGCTGGTCATGGACTTACAGTTCTTTCTGCTTCAGGCTCCTACACTTCAACTAATCACACTTTTTTTGTGCTCCCTTATTCCCCCAGACCTGGCAGAGATCATATTTTGGACAAAACTCTGGGCCTGGTCTTACTGTGTCTTCACTGATCAGTTCAGTATTTTAACAGCTGGCAGCAGGAGTCTTCCCTGACTAAAACCTCTGAGCTTTGGTTGGCATGAATGAAAGGGAAGGAGAAAGCTGGCACGCTCGCGTGCTCCTTATCCCGCCAAACCTGCAATCTCCTTCACAAGCTTCAGATGGCTTAGTTTTGTTTAACCTTTCCTTTCCAGTTCTTAACAAACTTCCTTTGGGCTTTATTTAGAGCCAGCAGTGGTTCCCACTGGGGTGTTGCCAGGCAAGGAATTAATTTGTTTGGATGGAGATATGAGGGGTCAACGTGGCAAATTTAGACAAAACTCAAATGTTGGACTGGATGGCCATAGCATCGAAGTGTAGTGAACTGGACTGGATTTTTCTTTAGAAAGTCTCTGTGGCATAAGTGGGGCAACCTAGGGGAAAATAAATGGCAGAAGAGCAAGGATCTACCATTCTCACACACCTTTAACAGAAGACTTTCTTATATCTCCAGTGTATATGGCATTCAAGCTTGTGCGTGACATTGCCCTGTCTTCTTGTAGCAGATGCTGCTTCCATCAGAGCCTCAGCCTTTCACTGTGCCACCTTACCACTGTCCGACTCTTACAACTCATTTGTCTGGATGATATTTTAATGAACAGAGGTGGCAGATAATGTTGAAGTCTGTCTCCTTTGCCAGGTGAAATGCAAAAGAGCAAAATTTCAATGTGACAAGCTGTCAAATGGCTCTTCTGGAGGAGCATTTAAATTCTAACCATTAAAATATGTGGCTGACAGCATCTGCCCAAAGCATCAGTCTCTGAAAGAGGCAATCATACAGTGACACTCTGCACGGCTTCTCTTCAATTCCTGAATTGTTCTTTCTCTGGCCTCCCACCTTTGGTGGCTATGGGCAAGATAAGAAATGGGGAAGAGAGGCTGTCTTGGTTAATAGCTTTGTTTCCATTCCTATCTTTGCCTTCACCTTTTTTCCACTGGGGAAGACCAGGTAGAACTGGGAAAGGTCCAGAAATTATGTGGATTCAGAAGGAAAATGGGAGTGATATCTTCTTGCACTTGCTCTGAAATTTTGAGTGCTGGGGGCAGAAAAGGAAGGAATTATTTCTCTAAACAGCCCCACAGTGGGACTTGTTTCACCTCTCTGGATCATCATCATGCTGAGCACTGTGGGCTTCCTTAATAGTCAACAGAGGGAAATTGGTGTTTCTGTGGTGGGATTCATCTACCTTGCTTCAGATCTTCTGGGTGAGCTGATTCATACACAGCAGTGCCCATTTGCCTCTGTTGAGTCTAGGCTGCTAGCTTGGATGGAGATGTCTACATGGGATAAACAAAATCCCCACTCTGCATCTTGTTCTGTCTCTGTTTTTGACCCAACGTGCTCAGCTTTCTCATGGTATAGAGACCATCAGTAATCATAGTGGGGTGTCTTCTCTAAGAAGTCAGAATTTCATAGTAAAGGACTAGTCCTTCAATGGCTCTAATTCCCGCTTAGTGTAACACAGTTCTGAGATTACATGGTGGCATTTGAACTGGTTCAGGGGTGAAACTTGAGGACTTGTCTGCTCTGCTCCACTCCATTGGGAAAATGCAGTTTTCCTCCCTTTTTGGGGGGTGGTGGAAGGCTGCTTTCTAGGAGCAGCTTGGTTTGGAGACACATTTTCGATCGCTGTGGGTTGTCCAGGTCTCACAACCTGTTGGCTTCTGGATAAAATTCTGGATGCAAAGACAACTCAGAACCCAACCTCCCCTCCATTGCATTTGCCTCTGTAAGAAGGAACAAGGAAGGGCCCTCACCTACCAAAAGACTGAAAGACAAGGAAAACCAGGCACAAGAACAAACACTTAGGAGATAGGAAAGGAGTGAGACAGCAGAGCAAATGTCCTGTTCCCTGGCTTGCTATTGACTGTGTCAGTCTTCTGTAAAATCACCCCTTGCTTTGCTAGCGCTAGGCAATCCTTCATCATTTCTTTTGTCTGGCCCAAGGAGAATAATGTGATCTCCAAGGTCAATGTAATTACCTGCTCCTTCTCATTAAAGGAATTGCCGAAGTATCCATTTAAAATAATTACCCTCCCCACCCCTTTCATTGCAAATTATTTATGAGGAGGTTATTTATTCCCCCCTCATTTCTCCTGAACACCTTTCTAATGTGGAGCGGCACATTGAGATACCCCTGTTCTCCAGGGTGGAATCCTATTTATTGCAAAAGGGAGAGCGTGGCAAGGTGGAAAAGAAGGTAGGCAGCTATTTGATTTAAAGGAATAAAATCCAGCTCATGGCTAATGCTAGAGAACCAGCTCCAGCCCCAAGGCCACTGCTTACAGACCATAGGACAGAGTGAAAATCAGCTGTATATAGAAGGGTTTAATAGATACTGGTGCAACTCTTGGCCATGCAGGCAAGGGGACAATGGAGTGGGTTCCTCAACCTCTTCGTTTCCCACTGATGAAAAAGTCAAGAATTCTGACCCATTTAAGCTTCTTGGAGCTCCATGATTGTCTTTCCACTTGTAAGGCTCTACTCTCTACAACTATCTGAAAGGAGGTTGGAGCAATGTGGGGGGTCAGTCTGTTCTCGCATGTATCAAGCGATAGGACAAGAGGAGAAGGCCTCAAGTTGCACCAGGAAAGGTTGAGGTTGGACATAAGGAACAATTTCTTCCTTGAAAGGGTTATCAAGGCCTAGCCCAGGCTGCCCTGGGCAGTGGTGGAGTCTCCATCCCTAGAGGGGTTTCAAAGCTGTGGAGATGTGGTGCTGAGGGACATGGTTTAATGGTGACCTGGCAGTGCTGGGTTAACGGTTAGACTCGATGATCTTAAAGGTCTCTTCTAACCAGAACAATTCTATGATTTTATGATTCTATAAAGCTGCACATCTTCCTAGCAACACAAAACAGCAAATCACACTTGGACACTGGCTATTTCAAGCAAGCAGAACGGTCATGCTTGACCAGGCTAAGGAAAACCTTCTGCAGCTCCCCATTAAATGGGAGAATTTGAAAATTTCAGCCCTGCCTGGTGGTGCTGGGAGCTGCCAGAAGTGACAATGGTCTTTTATTGTAAGTGTTTGGAAACTACAGTGCTAATGTCATGACAGTGCAATTAGCTGTAATTTTTTCAACCAGTTTTCATGCTCTTTCCTAAGACCACAGCTACACACCATCTGAGATCAGCTGCCAGCACTCAGCAGACTCCATGGCTGACAATGTTATTCATTAAAACCTAATACAGTGTGCATCTCGTTACTGGAAGCCCTCTGTTAACCATCTGTAGAAACCAACTTGTTCCTTTTCTGGGCTAATCCCAGGAAAATCTTTGCAGGGAGAAGGATAAAGAAGTGGTTTCTGAGTCCCATGGATTTTGTCTGGCCTTGTGATCGTGGTGTGAGGATCTCAAGAGCTGCACCTGCAGCTAAGCAGCATGATTTGTACAGCAGTTTCCCTGCCAAGCTGTTAACAAGTGTGTCGAGGAGATGGAGGCGTGAGCAGGATGCTTTGTGATATAGGGCATGGTGACCACACACTGCTGCTGTCCCCCAGCTCATCACAACCACATGCAAGATAAAAGTCAAACACAGGATAAATGTTACTATGATCAAGAAGAGGAGCATAAAAGGACTGGAGAGAAAATAAGGATAGAAGTAGCCAAGGTCTGGTCTCCCATCAGTTTTTAGCTCCTGTTCCATGGGTATGAAAGGAGCAATTGCTAAAAGCTCCCTGGCTGTGGCTGAGCAGAAGCTCTTAGTATAAGTATAGCTGTTAGCAGGAAGTCTTTTACAATTAAAAGAGTTAATTAAAATTAAAAGACCTACATCTCTCTTCTTGGTCTCAGCAGTCTGGCTTAGAAACCCAAGACCTGCTACTTGCTCTGAGTGTCTTTTTTCTGCCTGTAAATGAAGCCTGCCTCAGTTTACTCACCTCCAGCATCTTTCCATTACTTGCCCTTCTATTTACAGGTTTGGTCTTGCAAGGCATCCACTGGGAATGAACAGGCAGGAACTTATTCCTGCTGCTGCCTTGTGTTGTGGGAAATGTTATGGGTACGTTATGATACCAGCTCTGTGATTTCTGCCTCAGTTTACCCCTCCGTAAAACTAAGATAATGACACTGGCTTTGAAGAACATGGGGAGTGAAGCACCTGGGGATAACTGCTTTTGTGGACTCCCTGGGCATGCGGGACTTCACAGTCTCCTTGAGCACCCTTCACCTGAGGTTTTGCCCTGCTTGTGGCCAAAAGGAGGGGCAAATCAGCTTTTCTTGTAGTGTTTTTCTGTGAACACAAGGGGACCCTCAGACAGGAGGTGGGGTTTGTGGTTGCTTCCTAGAGCCTCCATCACAGCCCTGCTCCAAGTCTGGTGCTTTCTCCCAGCCCTCCCAGCCACTTTGCCTTTTCCTCAGCTGGTCACTGGACAAGGTTGTCTCAGGGTGGGTTCTCCCATGTCTCAAGCATGGAAGTACCTCCCTACTTCATCCCAGTTCATTGTGAAGTGTCAATAACTGGCTTTCTGGCATGGTAAGGAAATTTATCTCTCCCTGGGGAAGGAGGGCTGTGCCTTGTAAGACAGAAGGCATGAAGCCCTATGATTGGGGTGATCTTCCTTCCATCATCACTTGGTCTTTTGGGATGGGGGATGTCTTTCTTGATAGGTTTGTGCAGTGCACAGCATGATAAAGTTCTCCTGGAGGATCAGCCATGGTCCTTCAGCCATGGAACCATGTGAGGGTTGAAGAACTGTCCCTGACCCCATGTCCTTGCTGGGGCACGTGCCCTGGCCTGGCTTGGCACCACAGGCAGGGACCAAACAGCCAGGTCTCAGCCCTCCCTACCCAGTTTGTGCCTGGCAGGCCCGAGCAGTTTGGGTCTGAGCTCCCTGGCGCCAGGAGGAATATTTCAATGCAGACATGCTTGTTTGACACCGCCTCAGCTCCGTGCTAATTAAATCCAAAGGGTAATCATTATTTCATTGAGTTTCCTCCAGTACTGTAATTCCATCTCTGCTGTGGCAGAAAGCCCTGGACGGAAAGGGAGTTACAGGGGCAGTGCTTTTGGCTGCGGTTCTTTATCTTTTTCTTCTTCTTCTTTTCTTCTTTTTTTCTTTTTTCTTTTTTTCTTTTTTTATTGTTTCTTTTTCTTTTTCTTTTTCTTTTTCTTTTTCTTTTTCTTTTGCTTTTTCTTTTTCTTTTTCTTTTTCTTTTTCTTTTCCTTTTCCTTTTTCTTTTCCTTTTCCTTTTTCTTTTCCTTTTTCTTTCTCTTTCTCTTTCTCTTTCCTTTCTCTTTCTCTTTCTCTTTTTCTTTCTCTTTTTCTTTCTCTTTTCCTTTTTTTCCTTTTCCTTTTTCTTTTCCTTTTTCTTTCTCTTTCTCTTTCTCTTTCCTTTCTCTTTCTCTTTTTCTTTCTCTTTTTCTTTCTCTTTTCCTTTTTTTTCCTTTTCCTTTTTCTTTTCCTTTTTCTTTTTTTCCCTTTTTCTTTCTTTTCATTTTTTCCTTTTTTTTCTTTTTTCCAGGTTCATGAAGAGAAATCTATTGAGGGATGCTAGAAACCACCTCCAGCTTCTTCACAATATAGGGATGTGGCTGGAGTCAAGGAATCCCTCTGGGAAACAGCACTTGTGCTCACCTTCTTCTCAGGCATTTCCTGGGACACTAAGGGGGCTTTTCATCTGGCCAATACACATTTTTATTTGTCCCTCCTTTCCAGCAGACCCATCTTTGATGATGTGGCATGGTCACCCCTCAACATTTGCAGGGTCCCTTTTGCCCTGTCACTGCGGAGCTGGATCAGGCCCCGTAGGCAGCAGGGTCACCTTGCAGTAGGTTCAGCCCATGGGAGGCAGGGTCCATGCAGCATCATGCAGGAGAGGGTTAAAAGAATCCTTTTCCCATTGGGAACAGCAGAGGTAGAGGAACAGATGGAAACCCCACATGCCACAATCCTTGGAAACATATTCCTGCAGTGTGTCAGTGCACTAGGACAGCTCCATCTTCTCTCTGCTCCTGCCCATACAGGGATATGTAATGAACAGGAGCCTCCATATCACCAATACCCAGTCTGTCTGAGGAACCTGAACTGAAATTGGATTTTGTGGTTCAGTGACCAAAATCAAGAAGATAAGAAAATCAGTTCTGTTTGAAGCGAAAGGGATCTTCCAAGGGGAATTCAGTGAAATGACAAAAAAAAGCCCACCAAATAATAAAAACCACCTAAAGTGACTTAATTGTGTCTTAGTGCTCCATGTTCCCTTTCTGTCCATATTGAAATGTTCAAAACAAAGCTAAGATATGCTAAATAATACAAAATAAAAACAATTATTGTTTTTATTAGCTTTACCTTTTATTACCTTACCTTAGTTATTAGCTTTACCTTTTTTCTTGTATCTTTTTTTTCCATCTGAGAGATATATTGTTAAAGAAAAAAAAAAAGATAAAACACCAGTCTGGACTTTTGGCTACTACACTTCATTTCTGACACTGCTGGAATGGGATTTTTGAGCATCCTCCCCAGCCAGTCAGTTCAGGAGGCCACACAGCAACCTGGTTTCACAGGAACTTTCAGTCCCTTCAAAATTCCCTTTTCTCATTATATGAGTTTTAGATTATTCTAGACAGATTATATTGAAAGTCCTTTTTCACAGCTGAGAAACTGAATCAGAGAGAGCCCTTTGCCTTAGAGAATATCTCTCTGCTGTGACTGCTTCAGTCTGGGCCTCTTCTGGCTCTTTGGAGTTCATCTCGCCTGACTTCTGATGTTTCAAGTGTTTATGTCTCCATCTGGGCCAATCACCCTGGCTCCCTTTGAAGTCAGCAGAGAGAAACAGGCACTTTCAAGCATTGCTCCATCTGTCATATTTTGGTGCTTCTCCATGTGACTGGATGACTCCCAGCCCTTATTCTTGGTGGTTCTTGTCCATTGTCTTCTCTGGAGATGACACCATCCAGAAGTTTGCCTTGTTTGGATAGATTTTGGCTTTGGCTACAACCTGTTTGGTCTTGCACCCCTTTCTCCATCACAACCACTCAATTTATCTGCTCTTCCATGGCTTGCCTTCTTTTCTTCCTCCTGTTTTTGGCAGAGAGGAATGGGTTGCATGATTTCATTGAATTGTTGGAGGACTGTGTTTGCAGGCTGCCACTGCCAGTGGTCACTGAGTTCTTTCTTGCTTGCCTTGTGTCCTCAGCAAGATTTTAGACCCTGTTGAGGTAGAGGACACCCTTCCATCCCCTATCCATTTAGCATAGTCAGACTGTGCCTCTTTATTGCTGGTGCAATATAAATACCAAGCAAAACCTCTAAGTAGTTCTGTGATTCATATGAAGTCTGAAAAAATGTGGAGGCTTATCTATCTTCTAGTAGGCTAATGGGATAAGTGCCAGGAATTTCTGAGCTCTCTTCCCAGCGCTGGCTGCATGCTCTTGAGCTGGGATCTCAGCCTGTGTTATGCATTCCCCCCCCCGATTTGCCAGGTCATCTACCAGATGAAGACAGATCCTCACACAGGGGAGTTTATGCTTCCTAAATTCACAGACTGCACAGTCAAAAGACATCACAAGGGTCATCTTATCTGACCATCTGTATAAAGAAAATAGATTTTTCCAGGATATTGGATTAGAGCATCTCCTTTCATAGATACCTAATCTTTATTTCAATGTAAGAAGCACTGGTGACTTGGCAGCCTCCCTGATAAGCTGTTCCAGTATTTAATTACCTTCATAGCAGTGGGTTGGTGTCCACTTTGAAGGTTGAATTAATCTGGTGCTATCTCCCCATCATGTCTTCTTATTCCCCTTATCAGCATGGCTGAAGAACCTCTGCTTCTCTGCCTCACTGTCAGACAGATTTCCTCTATGTCAATACCCATATGTAATGATCTCTCTCAGCCTTCTCTTTGATGAATAAGGATCTGTTCCTAAATCTTTATGTTGACAGGTTGTGTCCCTGGCCCTCTGCTATTTCCCCAGACCCTAGTATGTGGCTGGCAGAACTGACCCATCATCTCCTAGCAGCCCTAGCTATTGTCTACAAATGCAAGAGGGTGTCCTTTCTGTGGGACCTTTCTTTGTTTTGGATGCCCAAGACTTTTGTGGGCTTCTTCATAGAATCACAGAGTGGTAGGGATTGGAACGGACCTCTGAAGATCATCTAGTTCAACCCCCCTGCCAGAACAGATCATATGCAGGAACACATCCAAACAGGATTTAAATGTCTCCAGAGGAGGAGATTCCACAACTTCTCTGTGCAGCTTGTTCCACTGCTTTGTTACCCTCACAGTAAGGAAGTGTTTCCTTATGTTTAGGTTGAACATTTAGCTCTTTTGGCACATCAGCTTGGCTGGCTCTCATCCATCCCCAGCTCGCTGCAGTTCAAGGCCATCTCTCACCCTTTAGGGGTAAAATATCCTCTGATGGGGTGTCTGCCCTTGAAGTTGATGCCCCTTTGACTATCTCTTCTTCTGTAGATGCACCTATGTATCAGCCCAGTATGATTCTCATCCCTCAGGCCCTGTCAGCTTCTCAGTCCCCTTAAAGTCCTTCTGCACCTGATTGCAGTGCCTCCTCCCCAGCCTATCCTCCTAGGCCTGCCTCTGGGCTTTGAGCCCTTTAATCCTCCATGCCTGGACCTGCTCCTATCTGCTTCTCCACTGCTATCCACGCTGAGACATCTCTGGTAAGAAAAGGGTTATAACCCCATCCCTTCACACCCATGTTTGAAGATCTGTTAGGGGGCCAGTTCTGACACTGTTTAATGCATGTTTTGTTAATCTCATCTAGTGTAGGTTGGAAGGGAAAAAAGCAGAATGCTGTGGAGGAACTGCAATGTATTAACCTGCCACAGCTGCCTTTATCAGCAGAGGCTCAGAGGATGAAATGTGATGAATGCTGATGAAGGTTCTCTGCTCTGCCATCTGACTGTGTTTATAGACATGTGTGCATTTGTCCAGATTACCAGTTCATTGATGAAATCCAAAATTAACTGCTCTATTGTTTTGCTAAGAACTGATGGTGCTCACCAATCTGGTCATCCCCTTCTCCTCTGCCCATGTCACCATGACCCAGGCTCCATGCCAGCCCATTTCTCTTCCCAAAGGTTTCCCATGACTTGTTAGATTTAATGTTAATGGCTCTTCAGGTCATTTCTTGATGGCTCCTGGCAGTGAGTTATCCAGGCCTATTGATTTGAAAGATGACATTACAGCAGATAATTCTCCCTTGCTGCAGATGGTTAGCATTCTGTTCCATCCACATCAGGTTGCCTTCTTCCAAACAGAGACTAGAGAGATCTGTCAGGGATTTCTGAGTCACTGGCTGTGATCCTGTTGAGTACATCCAGTGATCAGCATAATCCTGACCTTGTGTTCTTATATGTATGAAATTTTTTTAAAAGAAGCTTCTGAACCTTGGACCTGAAGCTTTTGGGGCCCAAGCCAGATTGTCATGCACCATCAAAGATCTATCAAATGAGCTGAACATCTAACCTGGTTTTAAAGGAATTCACATCTAAACTTTTCTTCCAGAAAGAGGTTAACCTGAGCCAAGGGCTGAATCATAATTGCAACTCATTCTCTGTTCCCAGCAAAATCAGTCCTCCTGGAGAAGGCACATCAGGAGGAAAGGGCTTTTGTGTGACATCAGGGCAGAAAGAGAGTGGGTGATCCCCTTCATTTCCTGGTGCCATTGCCTTTAGCCCTGATGGATGTGTTCTTTTCTGGTGAAGTGCCATTTCTTGCATGTATGAATTTGGTGGCTATACTACTTCTCTGGTGACCTAGCTCACTCATGTCAATACAGGTGTCACAGGAAATTTGCAGGCACTCCTTGCCACAGTGATCTGCATATATACACTCTAGATCTTCAGGCTTTTGCTTTGGGAATGCCCAGAGATTTGCTGTGCTTGGTGATGGTAACACTAGACCCTCCTCTTGGCAGTAGAGTTGCCACCCTGAGGTGGTGCAGTGGCATGTCTTCCTGACAAAGTTATCTCAAGACCAGAAAAGGTATCATAGAATCATGGAATGTTTGGGATTGAAAGGGACCTTTGTTTTGCCACCTCTCTGGACAGCCTAGGCCAGTGTTTCACATGAACCTCATTGTAAAAAATTCTTCCTTCTATCTGGTCTAAATCTCCCTTCTTTTAATTTAAAACCATCACCTCTTTTCCTGTTGCCACACCTCTTGTGCTGTTGCCACAGGGCCTGCCAAAAAGATTGTCCCCATATTTCCTATAGGCCACTTCTAAGTACTAAAAGGCCACAAGAAGGTCTTCCTGGAGCCTTCTCTTCTCCAGGCTGAACAAGGCCAACTCTCTCAGCCTGGCCTCACAGCAGAGGACTTCCAGCCCTCCCATCATTGCTGGGGCCTCCTCTGGCCCCACTCCAACAGGTCCATGTCTCTGCTGTGCTGAGGACTCCAGAGCTGGCCCCAGCACTGCAGGGGGGTCTCCCCAGAGCGCAGCAGAGGGGCAGGATCCCCTCCCTCGCCCTGCTGCCCACTCTGCTGGGGATGCAGCCCAGATGTAATTGGCTTCTGGGCTGCAAACGCACATTGACAGCTTGTCTCCAGCTTTTCACCCCCCAGCATCCCTAAGTCCTTCTTCACAGGGCTGCTCCATCCCTTCATCCCCCAGCCTGGACCGATACCGGGGATTGCCCTGACCCATGTACAAGACTTTGCACTTGGGCTTGTTGAACCTCATGAGGTGCACACAGGCCTACTCCTCAAGCTTGTCCAGGTCCCTCTGGGGCAATATCATAGTAGAATAGATCCAGATCCCTATGGATCAATATTTACAGAAAGAAGTGGTATCTAATCACTTATTTTCCCCCAGGAATGCATGCAACTTTGGAACAGACAGTGATAGCCGATATAGTGCTGACATCTCTCTTGGCAGTTCAGTGTGTTGGCAGCCCTACTTTGCTGCAGTGGTTGTGAAGGGGATTGATCTGCAGGTTGCCACCCTGACCAGACCTCAAGTCCCTTCTGAGCCTCACTTCTGGCTGTGCCAATCCAAAGAGATCCTGACTGGGGCTAGCAGAAGTTCTGCCTCTTGCACTATTTATCGCATGGTGGGGGAATTTCTGTCCTTATCTCCTCCCAGCAGAGCATCCCCTTTGTTTCCTGTGCATGCTGTCTGCTCCCTGTTTAACCTGCTGTGTGTAGAAGGTGCCTGGGAGAAGAGCAGGTCCTGTGGTTAATGTCTTGCAAAGCTGATAAAGATGCTCTATCTGCTGCATTCCAGGCTGTGCCTGGTGCTGGAAGGTGGTTAACAAGGGAACTACCCTTCAGCAGGGGCTCTGCGGTTCAAACATAGCTGATGGGCAACATTGTTGTCCATCACTCATTAATTTCAGCATCTTGTGTGGATAAGGACAAGGAGTCACCTGCTCAGGCTGCAGCTAGGGAAGATTCAGGTTAGAGGCTGGGGAGCAGGTTTAGATTACATATAGGAAAGCAATTTTTTATTATAAGGGTAGTGGGACACTGAAACAGGTTGCCTAGAAAAACTGTGGATGCTCCATTGCTGGAAGTGTTCAAGGTCAGGTTGGATGGGGCTTTGAGAAACCTGGTCTAGTGGAAGGTGTTCCTGCCCATGGCAGTGGGGGATGGAACTAGATGATCTTTCAGGTCCCTTCCAACCCAAACCATTCTATGATTCTATTATTTTATGATTTTATGATTTTATGATTCTATGATTCTAAGATTCTATGATTCTGTTTCTATGATTCTAAGATAAGAAGGGTAGAATAAAGGCTGAAATCTGCTTCTTTAGAGAGGCTATGGCATCTCCATTGTTGCAGGTCTGCAAGAGCAATGAAGACATGCTCCTATCAGAAAGTATAAATCTGGCTGATGCCAAGATGATGCCATGACTGAGTTGGCTGTTGAGGCCCCTGGTTTTAGAACTTGAGCCAAAATGCTGGGTTTTATCTATAACAGAGCAATGCAGATGCAGCAAACAGATCAGGGTATCCTGTTGGCCCTTCGCATCCCTGCTGCCCAGAGCTCCTATGCTGAAATCAAACATTCCCATGCTTAGGAGCATTTCTATGGCCTTCACATATTGCATGCATGGGAGCAGAGTCAGTGGTGTGAGGGACAAGGAATATGCTCAATGTCTTAGCTGTATGGTGGAACCAGCTCTGGAAAGAGTCTCTGCTTAGCCAGATGCTGGCTCTGATGGGGACAGCAATAGGGCAGGCACTGTGACAAGGACAGCAATGTGATGCCTTGCTTTGGGCTCCTAGAGCAGAGACAATCCTTTCTGGGTACTTCTGCCCAGGACTACTCTGGTGGAAGAGGCCAGCAGAGAAGAGGCATGGGTGTACAGCAGGACTGCCATTGGCACAGGATGTCTTCCTCTCTCCCTAGCAATCACAAAGGGAATTCAGAAATATTTTGCAACCATTAGGGAAGATCTACCACGTACTGAGCCTCCAGAGCCTGTCAGCTTCTGGGATTTTGTCCTGTCTTTCAACTGCTTATGAGATTAGTTCAATCCCTGGGACAAGCCATGCAGCTTTCTTCTAGGCTTTCAAATGTATCTTGAGTTGGAAGGAGGGAAGATAAGCAATGAAAGCAAATATAGCAAATTGTTCATCATTGCTTGTGCCCAGTACCAACTTTGTCAGGTGGAAAGGAGATCTCTGTTCTTGAACAACCAAGTACTTTGCAAGAAAGTGTGTGAATCTCGGGGATCTTTGGAGATATGAAGATGTTTGGAGTTTGAACGGCCCTTCTAACTCCCAAGTCTGTAGCTATCCCCATTGCTCAGCTGGGCAGGCACACAAGCTTGCTCTGTCCATGCTGAACCAAGAGGGCAGGGAAGCGTGATGAGGAGAGACCCAAGCTGCTGGGATAGAAGCCAGGCAAGTCCAGCTGCAGCCAGAATGCCTTGGCCAGGTGTCAGCTGAGCTCAATGCCAAAGCTAATAAGCCTGCCAGGAGCCAAAGCTTCCTTGCTTGGATGAAAAACTAGGCTAATGGTGCTTGGCTGGCTCCAGAGGTCTGCTGGAAACTGCATTGCTCTACTCTGCTGTGTGAAACTGCTGCTTCAGACGGGGCAACCTGCTTCTCTTCTGCAGCAGATAATGAAGGAATTTGTGGCTTGGAAACAGGGACATGTTGCAGCATCACGAAATGGTGGGAGTTGGAAGGGATGTTTGGAGATCATCTAGTCCAGCCCCACTGCCAAAGCAGGTTCACCTAGGGCAGACCATACAGGAACACATCCAGATGTGAGTAAAAGTAGAGACAAGAATATTCTTATGGGGAATATTTTGGGGTGAAAAAGTGTCCACTGGTGAATTCAAACTAGTCTCCAAAGGGAGAAGCCCAGTGGCCTTGTTGAAGGGCTTGACACACCATTAGGGTAATCTTGCAGCAAACAGATATGGACTAAATGGAGCCAATGTGGGTTTCTAACGTGACCAAGGATAAAATACAGCTTTATGATGAGGCTTTGGGAAAAAAAACATAGTCCTAATCTTCCCATATTTCTGTGATAATATCCTCTTTGGAAGTCTCCTCTGGTTGCAAGATCTCTAGGGCAGAATCCTTCCCAGTTTAGAGGAGGAGCATTGGTCTTTGGAGGTTGAGGATGCTGCCACATCTAGTACTTTTACCACTACAAAAGAGCAGTAAAAATAGCATTGTGGCACAATTGCAACCGTGGATTACCCCATCGTTTCCCATGGGATATTGCAGGGATATGTTCTGTGCTCTCCTCCTTTCATGTTTACTCAAGGGAATTTTCACATCTGCAGTCTCTAGGATGCAGGTCCCATATGGCACACAGACAGACAGCTGTCAGGTAGGTTGGTTTGGGTTTTTTTGAAGACAAGCAGTCACTTCACAACAAATTTAAATGAGAAAAATTCTATAGCTGAATACTTCTGAGGAAAACAGAGAATTTTTGTGCTGGTGATTAGGATTAGTAGCAAAATAGGGAAAAATATTGCCCCTTGTGTTCCTGCAAAAGAGACTGCAGGTAAGGACCAAACATCCTCAGCATATGTCACTGGAAAAGCTACTCCCTCTTTAGGAGTTTCTTACCTTAGACAGAAACAGGAGATTAGCAGGTCTGCGAATTACCTCCAGAGATGCCAAGTTCTTCCAAAAAATAAATCTATCAATTATTTCAGGTTTTGTAATCACTGAAGTGGTATGAGAAATTATGGCAATGAGTACGGGTGAAGCAAAAAAAAGACTGTAGAATATTGTTCTTCAGAAATATCCTAAAGATTATGGAGCAGCACAGATTGATTTATGCTTTAATACGAGTTCTCAGATGTTTGATCAATGCAATGAGGCTTTTTGGATGCTGGCTGACCTGTGGTAACTATATGGACTCAATTCATTGCAACCATGAAGTAGGATGTTACTAGCATCAGTGTTTGACTTAAGTTTATACTGACGTGATGTCCCTCACAATAGCTGAAGCTAAAAGCTTAGATTTGGTCAGTGAGCAGGGCTCAGTTGAAATCCAGGGATTCTCTGAGCTGTGGTAATTGTTGTACAGATGAGTCCTACAAAAAGGTAAAGACAATCATTGGCAATAAGGGCACTTAACAGCCTGATGTGGTTGCATTAGGGACAGTAGCAGAGCCCTGAGAACATGGAAGACTTACCTTCCAAATTCAAGACCAGCTGAAATGAAGTAAAAATGAGGTGAAAAGCAGCACTGGCTTCAGGCGTTACAGATTTTATCGGAGCCATAGAGGTTTGTGCCCCATGAAGGACCCCCAAATTCAGTTTTTGGATCATGCCAGAGCTCTGCTCCATTCCTGTCCTTCTTCCTTCCCATCATACCTGGTCCTATCCCAGGTGGTGAGAAGAAAGTGTTGAGATAGTTCCTCTCAAAGACTTACTGAACAAGATGTGTATTGAACATACTCCAGCCCCTCAGAGAGGCTTAGCAGAACATCTGCTATAGGGCAAAGAGAATAGGTAATGCGAACTGAGAAAGCATCATTAACAACACATGCTGGTACCTGGGAGCCTTCAGTCTACCTGTTTTGAACCTAAAAATGGATGCAGACATCACTCATAGATTCCAGATACTATTGTGAAGAGAGACTGTGCGACCTGTGGGTTATGTGACCCATAACCTGTGGCCCTTCCTTAGAATCATAGAATCATAGAATGTATCAGGCTGGAAGGGACCTCTAGAGGTCATCTAGTTCAACCTCGGTACACAAGTAGGGACATCTACCTAGGTCAGGTTACTCAGAGCCTCATCGAGCCTGACCTTGAATGACTCCAGGGATGGGGCCTCCACCACCCCTCCGGGCAGCCTGTTCCAGTGCTCTATGACCCTCATGCTAAAGAACTTTTTTCTAATATCCAATCTAAATCTATCTTTCCCTAGCTTAAAACCATTACTCCTTGTCCTATCACTACAAACACGCTTGTGACTAGACCTTCCCCTGCCTTCCTGTAGGCCCCCTTGAGGTACTGGAAGGTCACTATAAGGTCCCCCCAGAGCCTTCTCTCCTCCAGGCTGAACAGCCCCAACTCCCTCAACCTGTCTTCATATGAGAAATGCTCCATTCCCCTGATCATTTTGGTGGCTCTCCTCTGGACATGCTCCAATATGTCCACATCTTTCCTGTGCTGGGGGCTCCAGAACTGGACTCAATACTCCAGGTGAGGTCTCACCAGGGCACAGTAGAGGGGCAGAATCACCTTGGTCCTGTGTTGTCTGAGCCCCCACCATGTGCTTCTGGGACGCTGATGTTACCTGTCTCTGCCAGCCCCTTGGTGATCTGTGGACCATTCGGGCAGATTGATCCACCAAAGTGCATCACAGAATCTTAGAATTGTTTTGATTGGAAAAGACCTTTAAGATCATTGAGTCCAACTGTTAACCCAGCACTGCGAGGTCACCACTAAACCATGTCCCTCAGCACCACATCTACATAGCTTTAAAACCCCTCCAGGGATGGGGACACCGCCACTGCCCTGGGCAGCCTGTGCCAGGGTTTCACAACGCTTTCAGGGAAGAAAATGTTCCTAAGGTCCAGCTTAAACCTCTCCTGGCATGACTTGAGGCCATTTCCTCTTCTCCTATCACTTGTTACTTGGGAGAAAAGACCAACCCCACCTGGCTCCAACCTCCTTTCAGGGAGCTGTTGAGAGCGAGAAGGTCTCCCCTGAGCATCCTTTTCTCCAAACTAAACAACCCCAGGTCCCTCAGCTGCTCCACACCAGACTTTTTCTCCAGGCCCTTTAACAGCTTTTTTTGCCTTTCTCTGGACACACTCCAGCCCCTCAATGTCCTTCTTGGAGTGAGGGGCCCAAAACTGAACCCAGGATTCGAGGTGTGGGCTTCACCAATGTGAGCAGAGGGAGATAACCACTTCCCTAGTCCTGCTGGCCACACGATTTCTGATCATCACATGCTGCTTAGCAGCACATTGCCACCAACATAATCTCTGGTAAAAACCTACCAGCTGTAATGTGCTTGGCTCCCATGAAAAGGGGCTCTGAGAGGAAGGAGCCATGTGTTTCCTTTAACCTACAACAAAGCAAAGCAGTTCAAAGAGAAGGAAAAGGAGGTTAACAATCTCTTTGAAATGTAGGTTCAAATTCCCAGCACGGCCCCAGTCAATTACCAGCAAGCGTGAAGACACACATCCACGGCTAATGAGGCAGCAGAGGGGGGCACCTGGCGCAGAGGTCCAGGACATCATCACAGTGGTGGGAAAGTTTCCAGGGGGAAAACTTTAGGCTTTTTTCACGCTGGTTCATCCCCTAGGGGTGCACCTGGAGTAGAGGCTGGACCACTGGAGGGGATGGAGCTGGGCACAATGGCAGCACATCCCCTTGCCCAAACCCACTGGCAGCTAGCAGGGGTTTTTGGAAGATGTGCAGTAGGCTGCTGCTTTCTCCGAGGTGCTCCTCCATGACAAAATGAACCTCTTTTAATGCCGTTAATGAAAGACAGTGGAGGGGTGGGGATGGGGCAGGAGGGGGAGCAGGTTTGTTCTGGCACTGAGGGACGCGTGCACACAGGCATACAAATGTTAGGAGACAAAGACTGTGATTAAGGGCTGGTGCTCCGACTCCCTGCTTATTACAGGGATGGATTTATCTGATGGCCTACTTTCAGCTCCAATTTTCCACCTTTTAAGCAGGTTCCCAGGTCTGCTTGTCCACTTAAAAAGGAAGGGGATATCTCCGGGGCAGTGGGGCAGGAGTAACACTACGGCATTGCCTCTAGGATCACGCATGGGGCAGAGGGTTCCACTGCCCCAAAGCTTTCCCAGGAGGCAGATCCTGGGGCAGCCAGAAGGATTATGCCCAGCCATGCAGCTTTGTTTTCTGGCATGGCAAGTGTGCATCTGCACTTTCCAGTCTGACCAAGCCACTGTGTGTGGAACAAATGTGCTGGAAATAAAAACCTCCTGCAAAATGGAAAATGTACAGAGGAGCAGCTATTTTTAAAAGGGACGGCACCTACTGCTGCTATGAAGTCAGTCACATAATCATTCAGTGAGGGACTTCTGTGGGCTGACAGCTGACAGCCAGGAGAAACAGCTCCAGCAGACTGGTGAGAAGAAAATGGGAGCTTTTCGGTACTAAGAGGTGCATGTTTTCAAATAAAGAGCAGTAGGTTGCTCTATTCTACCCTGGGCACAAGGCAGATGGGGGGAAGTGACTCTCAATGACTTTCCCAACGTGCTGGAAAAGGGGGGTGAGATGCTGATAACTCTCGAGGAGACAGAGTGCTGCAAACAAACGCCAGCTCAGCCACTTCTTCACCCTCCCTAACTCAGCCTATCCTTATTGCCCAGCCTCCACTGAGGTTTTCCTGCTTCTAAAAATATTCAGCCTCTAACTAAAACGCCCATCTTGCTTGCCAGGGCAAACATATCCAGCCACAGAGCTGTGCTGGTCCTGGAGACAGCCAGAGCTTGCAGTTAACCAGTCTGGCCGACTTTCCTGGCATGGGTGGCTGAGGTGATGTCTGACACCAGGCTTTAGCCCATCACACTGTGTTATCAAGCTGACAGCAGCTTCAGGAAGTTTGCATGAGGTCCTCCTCAAATTTTCCAAGCCCAAAGCCACCACATGCCTTTTCCTCCTCCATAAGGACATTAGTGCTGTGTTTCAGGTGTTCGTGTCCCGTGGTGAAGAGGGACACCGTGAGTTGGGGCTCATGTTGCTGATGGAGGCTTGCCTGCTTCTTCCCTCCCAGAGGGCTTCAGAAAGGCTATATAAATAATAAAAATCACTTGCAAAATAAGAAGATATTAAGGCAAAGGGGGGGACAAGGTCCAGCACAGTACTAGAGCATCATATAAGTGGGACGTTCATAAGGAAGTGGGAGAATACAGCTTCAGACCCATCGCTGGGACAGTGTCCTTCCCCAGGACAGTAAGATACTCTCCACTTCTCTGACTGAGGGAGGTCAGTAGGGATCCCATCCAAAAAGAGAGTAGTGACGTAGTCTAATGGTCACAGCCTAATGGTGGACACCAGAGGAGCAGTCATGTCTAAGGGCTGGTGATCATAATAGTGCTGGGAGAAAGATCTGGCTTCTTCTGGAGATGTAAACCCCCAGGTTATAGTCTGACTGTACCTTGCGTGCCATCCTGAAGGACACGGCAGTTTTGGAAGGCAGATGGAGAGCCAACAGCCTCTTCCAGCCAGCCTGCAGCTTTGCCTGACTGGATAGAAGATGCAGTTGTTCCTTTAGGCTTGGGAGGACCGGGAACACTGCAGCTTTCTGGAGGCGGTTTCCTCACTGGGGCTCTGCTTGCATCACTTTTATACACAGCACCGAGAAGTGCTTAAAATTAAATTTGCTATTTAAGAGCAGGCAAAGCCCTCCTGAGAGGTTTCTATTTATTCTTTAGTTGCAATGGCTCTGCATGCTCTCAGCCCTCCATGCAGCAGCCCCTGCTCCTCAGAGGGTGCTGCTGAGGCTGGACCATGTGTATCTCACCACCACCGAGAGCTCTGTGGTCTGGCAGCATGCAGCTTTCCTTACCATGGCATTGCTCCTGCACTCATTTGCTTCCTCCCACCTCCATGGTCTCATGGAACAGCTCGTGGGCTCTCCCCACATCACCCACTCTGCAAATTCAGCCTTTCAACCCTAGCAGACTGTGTCCATGATTGGTGAAATCCATGAAGAGATCCCCACCATCTCTGTCAAGCTTTGGAACAGATCCAGGAGCAGGAAATTTGCTTCAGGTACTCTTGTGCTGCTTCACTGCCACGTGTCCATAATTTCCTTTGAGTCAGCCTGTGAAGCTCTCAAGCTGTTCTGCCAGTGAGGAACCCAGCAAGCCAAACACAGCAGGACAAATCTTGCCCCCAGTTTGGAGATGCAACACCCACGAGGCTAGTGGGGCTGAGCAGAGCAAGGAGAAGCCGTGTTGCACTTTAGACCCAGCAACAGCTGCTGCCCTCCCAACTCTAAGGCAATAAATCCAGGGGATCTGGGTTTATTCTCCTCCAAATCACTTTATTATATTGTGAGTAATCACAAAGCCTTACAATGCTGCAGAGGTTCTTTAGAAAAAACAAACTAACACAGCGACAGAATTTGCCAGCTTTTGCTAAGACTCGTTTAGCCAGCAGCTAGTGTGGGATTACACACGGAAATCTTGCAGTCTTCAATCAGATTGTCACGTTGGGTTTTAAACATACCACAGTGGTGCAAAGACAGTAACTTTGACAGCAGGTGATCCTCAAAACATTTTATCTACGTACAGGCTTATAAAATTAACCAACTTTTTAAAAAATTATGTTTTCTGCCAGCAGAAAAGAATTCCCTTAAAAAGGCATGATCCACTAAAAAACCAGCTCCTTGCTCCCAAGCTGTCCTCATCTTGCACTGCTGTTGTTGCTGTTCCCCTCCAGATCCCCGCCTGTAGGCACTCCCATTGCCTTTTTAAGAAAATCAATGTTTCTTGTGATTGTGAAGGCTGGTCCAACACTGCAAGGGCTCAGGAGAGGGGGAAAAACCCCAGCACTGAAAGAAAGGGTTAAAATCCTACCCTAAGATCCACGATTGAAAAGGAGATGGATGAAAATGTGAGTGAGGGGTTTCAGTATCCAAAGTGAGGAACTGACGCTGGCTTTTATGAGCTCTGTGGGTTTCAACTATCCCTGAAGACGGCTGCTTTGGATGATAGGGTTTCTATTTGTATAGACCTCTGGGGGTGTGAGGATGAAGCCTGAGCTCCTCCCAACACTCCCAAGGAGTAGGATGGGTTTATATCTGCATCACCTTTGCATGAACCTCCCTAAACCAGCTTTAAACATTGAAGGTTGCCCTGATGCAAGACTGGGTTTAGAGACCAAGCTGCAGATCAGCCTGAGCAAGACCCCCCAACAACAATCTCAGGACAGAGCATGCCAGATGTGGATCAGACTTCAGCAGATGTCTCCATTGCAGGAGCTCCTATAAGCAAGTTGAAGGCTTCAGACATGTAATTGAGCCATGCTGTGCTGCCTTCCCCCACTTTTTCCTAGCCTGGAGGGATGAGGGGCTCCCCTTTGCTTTGCCAGCATTTCAGCAATGGAGGAAAAAATGAGTAAATCTCTGAAGACTGGGATTTTTATCAGATTTCAGTTGGCAGCCAAGGAGCTGTGTGTGAGAGAGAAAAGCCACAACGCTGGGAAAAAAAAAATAACAAGATCTTTCCCTGATAGGGAAAATGCTCCAGGGTCATAGGAGTCTGTATTAATTCTCCACCAGCACATTCTGGAGAGCGTTTCAGTGCTGGAAATGGCCTCACATGTGCCCAGCTGAGTCGCAGATGTTGTGTTCAGATGGAGGATGTCAGCATGGAAACAGCTTACTCTTACATCCCCTGGGTCTGCGTCTTGGTTTGATAAGGTCATCAAGATGAGAATCCCTGTCAAAGTTTTCTTCCAGGCTTCCCCAGAAAGGGAGGAGGGATTTAAATTTTTTTTTTTAAGCTAGGCTACATGATCTCTTCACTTTGCAACTCAGTTAATGTGCCTCATCGGAGGCTGGTTCCTGGGTGAGATGTGGCTGTTGGCAGACCCCTCTGCTTCCCTTCCTGTGCTCCACGTCATCTCTGAGCAATGGCTTGCTAAGGTTAGAGAGACAGGAGGATGCCAAGGTTGGACCTAAAGTAATTAGACATGAAAAGGATCAAGTTGGGAAAACAGGGAGAAAATTGTGGGAAAAGTCCTCAACTTACTCAATGTTCATTGCATGCCTATGCAAATAACATGTAAAAAGCAGCACATTAGGAGCACCCTGTATTCAGGTTTGTCTGGAAATATTTCTTCAAGACTGAAAGTGCATGACGGAGAACAGGGTGCTGCTAATGAAGGCAACATCCAGAAGGCACTTCTTGGGGTGTAATAATTAAAAAAAGGATGATGCATGGGTTTGGTTTGTAAGCAAGCAGCTACAGAGTCAGTACATTTTGGTAAGTGTTCTGGAGAGATGTAGCTTTGCTCCTACAGATGTGTCTGGGGCATGAAGGTTTGCTCCAGACCAACTGTTCTGCCCTGGGACCTGCAGAGCAGCTTGGTCTCCGTTGACCAGCAACACCACTCTTGAGCTAACAGGCTGCGTGAAGGACCTCAATGCACCGGGTAAAATCTGGAGCCTGCAGATGGTGTGGACCAGGATTTGAGGGTTTATAAAATCCACAAACAATCAAGTATTGGCATATACAAATATATAAATTATTGACAGTTTTACAAAAGGCACACCACAAGCCATCTCAGTCCGACATCTGTACAAATCCCACCCCACCCCATTCCCCACCCCTTCTCCCCAGCTTCCATCACGAAACATAAGGCGCTGCTGCTACGGACCCATGGCTGTCATGGCAACTGAGGACCTCTTTTTTGGTCAGCCCAATCTGTCGGTGGTACTGTCCTTCTTTGATGGTCTTAAGACACTGTATGTTCTTCCCCAAGGTGATGCTTTTGATGGAAGGCAGGTATTTCAGCACAGTCTTTGGCAAGGATGACATGCCTGTCCCAGAGAGGTTGAGTTCTTGTAGGGAGTTCAGACCAAAGATAACTTCAGAAGTCAGTGACTTCAAGTTGGGATTGCTGGATAAATCCAGAACTTGAAGGGCTGGTAGTTCCTTGAAGCTATAAGGTGATAACTCTCCAAAGCCACGCAGGCCACTGAGGGATAAATGGATCAAATCTTTCAACCCTGTGAAGTCACCTTTCTCAATCTTGACTAGAGGGTTCCCATCAAGATTTAAGTATCGGAGAGGAATGCCCTGCAGATTTGGCACTGATGTTAGCCTGTTCCCAGAAAGATTTAAGTTCTGGATGTTGGGGATGCTCTTTTCATGGTGCTTCGTAATTGTGCTGAGCATATTATTGGATAGATCCACATTCAGAGGTTTTCCTTGACCTTTTGAAGCGAAAATGTCCATAGCTATATCCAAAAGCTTGTTATTGCTCAAATCTATGTCACCTAAAGGAGAACTGGAGAAACAGTCCTCTGGAAGGACTTCCAGAAAGTTATGACTCAGATCCAAGGACTCCAGGTACCGAAGTCTGGAGAACGTTGTAGAGGAAATCATGGAGATTTTGTTGTAGCTCAGGTCGAGGCTCACCAAGGTTGTGTATCCAGGGCCAGTAAGCATTGATTCATTGATTGTTTCCAGTTTGTTTGATGATAGATCCAAGTAGGAGGTATCCAGAGGGATTGGAACAGGAACAATGTGTGAGCCTATTCCACTGCAGTCCACTTTGGTCAAGCTAAAGCTGTCAAAGAGACCAAAGCTTTCCACTTCGCAGTGGCAGCCGGGGAAGCAGGTTTTGGTGGTGTCAAAACAAGGAAGGAGGAACAGCAAATTGAACAAGGCTAGGAACTGCATTGTTGACCTGGAAAACAAGATGAGAAGAAAATAGATTTAATTGCCACAGAAATTACTTTACTGAAGATATATAACAGTTTGAGTTGTGCAGTCTTCTCTCTGTCTTTCCAAATGGATAGATTAAGTTCTATCCTTAAATAGCTGGAATGGTCCCAAGTGCTTTAGTCTTTCATGTTATGAACCCCAGTGGTAACTTTAATGGAGAAAACAAATTGGGTCAACAGTCTTTGCAGATATATCCAAGTTAAGACACAACTAGGTATTAGCTGCAAGAACAGTAAATGCTGCCTTAAAGCAAGATCTATCCAATTATGCATCCTTTGGACTGGACCATGGAAGAAGCTAAATGACAGCTCAAACACTGAGTCACTTTACATCTTGGTAAACTTCAGCACACAGAGGTCTTCAGAGCGTCCATGTGAGATTTGGGAGCGCTGGATTAAAGACTCTGCATTGAGAGATTGGAGGAATCGTTTAGGCTGTGCACTCAGTGGGAGTCTTAGGTGTCCAAAACCCCTATCAGGGAAGGGAAAAACAAAGCCTTGTTTAAATTTCCTATAGATGACAGAAGTAATGGCATCATCAGAACATCCTCCAGGATGAACAGCTTGAAAGGCCAGCAGCCTGCCACCCAAGTGGACAGCACATCTCCCTTGCTGAGACTTCGGATGCAAATTTAGAAGTGTTTAGGTAGGATCACTGTTTTATATCAGCTGGCTAAAACCAACCTTCCTTGTGCTGGTGGCAGGCAGGACGGACAACAGCCACTTGGCTCCTTGCCTGTTGAAGCAGAGGAACCAAGGACTGCTCAGTCTACCCCAGCCTCTGCTGTGGTGAGCCTAGCCTCCTGCACAGGCATCGAGTGGAGAGATCCAATTTGTTTCATACACAGCCTCTGGGGAGTCTTCATTATTTACATTATTTTCTCTGATTAACAATGCCACCAAGCAAGGAGCTCTCTCCACCTCTCTGGCTTTGACCCTCCTCCAGCTGAGACATTTCAGGCCCTCCATCATTGCAGCCAAGGGGGAAGAGAGCTGATCTACACCTCTCTGGCTTTGCTGGACCTCTTTAGATCCCATCCTAACATCTCTTTCGCACAACTGTGGGCAACAGCAGCTGTGTGATTTCAAGAGACGGCTGAAAAAGCTTTAGCTCTGCATCTCTGGAGAGGGTAAACTGGAGTGTGCCAGCATTCTGCAGGTCATCAGCCAGCAAGGGCTGTCCCCATCAGCACCGCTCTTTGGCTACACTGCTGGTGATCAATAGAGGCTTGCCAAGCACTCTTTATGCCAAAAAAAAGAAAAAAATCCCCTTTAAACATGTGTTCCCATTCCCACCTCAGCCCCCCTGGTCTTTATTCTCACCTTTCCCACCTCTGTTTAAAAGCACTTCATTGACTTCCTTGCAGTATCATCTTTCCCACACACCCTTTGATCTGGCTGAGGCGCCTTCCCCACAGCCCTTGCACCTTCCCAGGACCATTTCCTAGAAGTTCATGCTTCCTTTCATCTTCTCTCACCCACCCCTTGGCAGCAGTTTCTCTCCTTTTCCAGCATGGTCTTCCTGGCCCTGTGCTCTTTCCCAGGAGACCGATCAGGGTCTACTTGCCAATGTGCAAAAGAAGTGCAAAGGGGAAAAAGCATTGTAAAAATATTGTCTTGATCACTGACACGACTTGTCTGGCGGTAACTCCCAGACCTCCTGCAAATAGAGAGCAGAGATTGGGACTCTGGCCAAAGCGCCTACAACCAAAGCATTGCTAAAGGCCAACATGGAATCCTCTGGGGTCCATTATTCTACAGAAACAACAGAAAATCAGTAAGATGAGCCCTAGCCCCTGCCCATCTCAACTGTTTCCTGAGAAAACACATATGTGTGCAGAGGGGACGCAGGGGGTAGAGCTCTTTTCTGCAGACATGTTTCCAGATATCCCTTTCCTAATGACATAAAGGCTGATCCCCTCTGGCTCTCTGCAGACAGACCATAGCTTGCTTCCTTCAGCAGACCCTCCTAAACTAAATATTACTTTTTCTTTCATGAAGCTGCATTTTGAATGCACTGAGATGTTTTATTACCAGGGTAAATTTTATTACCACCACACCAAGCTGGGTGTTGTACTTGATATGCCAGAGGGATGGGATGCCATCCAGAGGGACCTGGACAGACTGGAAAGATGGGCCCAGGTGAACCTCATAAGGTTCAACAGGGCCAAGTGCAGGGTCCTACACCTGGGCCAGGGCAACCAGCATTACCAGTATAGGCTGGGAGAGCACATGCTAGAGAGCAGCCCTATGGAAAGGGACCTGGGGGTACTAGTAGATGAAAAGCTGGACATGAGCCACCAATGTGCAATGGCAGCCCAGAAGGTCANGCAGGAGATCTGTTCTCGAGGGTCTGTAGTGACAGGACAAGAGGTAATGGTTTTAAGCTAGAAAAGGGTAGATTTAGGTTAGAAGGTAGATTTAGGTAGGTAGATTTAGGAAGGTAGATTTAGGTAGATTTAGGAAGAAGTTCTTTAATATGAGGGTGGTTGAGCACTGGAACAGGTTGCCCAGAGAGGTGGTGGAGGCCCCATCCCTGGAGACATTCAAGGTCAGGCTTGATGGGGCTCTGAGCAACCTGACCTAGTTAGAGATGTCCCTGCTTATTGTAGGGGGGTTGGACTAGATGACGGTTAGAGGTGCCTTCCAACCCACTACATTCTATGATTCTAAATTACAGCAGTGGGGAGCTCTCTGGAAAGTGAAAAAGCCAAAACTCAAATGTTAAATGTCTTACGTACAGGGAAGTACCAATGTTAGTGTCAGTTCAGTCTACTGGTATTTCTTCTCCTAAATCTCACCCAGGGACTATTCCCATTTGATATCTTAACAGGAAAAGCCCCTCCTGACTTCTCCGTCGAAAGCCCAGCTTAGTTCCTTGTGGAATCCTGTTGTCTCTGGTGCAAGCAGGATCAGACCCCAGCAGATCCAAAGACACATCAGTATGAGACTTGGCTTTCTGAGCACTTCATGGGCTCCCACTGGGCCACCTGAAGAAAAACAGGAGGGCAATCTCCAGAGTTTCAGTTTAACTGGGAACATACTTTTTAATCGTGCCTGTAGCAATAGGTCATGGAGTACTAGTTTTAAACTATAAGAAGGGAGATTTAGAGTAGATATAAGGAATAAATGTTTTTGTGGTGACACAATGGCCCAGGTTGCCCAGAAGTGGCCTATGCCCCATCCCTGGAAACATTCCAGGTGAGGTTGGCTGGGGCTTTGAGCAACCTGCTCTAGTGGCAGATGTCCCTGCTCACTACAGGGGGGTTGGACTACATGACCTTTAAAAGTCCCTTCCAACCCAAACCATTCTATGATTCTATGAACTGAGAGAAGAATCAAAGCCAGCATTCAGCTTCAATACGTGGCAGCTCAAACTCCTCTTGACATGGGAATTCCCTTCCCAGTCAGCCTCAAAAATGATTGCCATGTGGGCAGATACAGTGACTCCCACTGCAACATCCATGTCTTCAGCCAGCAGCATGGACAAAACATTACACAGCTAAAATGCAGTACGCAAAGCTCAGCTTAGGCATTTGCACAGCATCTATTACCTCTTCTCTCCTCACAATGCTGCCCCAAATTCTCCCTTACAGGCTCTGCAATTGCTTTGCAGATGAAATACAATCCATTACCACCAGTTAAACTCCCTCAAGGAGTAGCATGAAGCATTCATAGTCTAACAAGCCCCTTGGCCAATAGTTCTGATAAAATATAGGAGAAATGAAGGTACTGGTCATCTTCCAGTCCAAGAAAGAGACGCCTTCATTGCCAGATAATCAAAGAAGAGCTTAATCAGGTAGAGGCATGCTTTATCATCGCATGGAGCAATCGATAGTGCTCTTTGAAATGGGGAAAGAAACATGCCGCAGGCATTTACAGTTCATCTGTGTACAGCGTGCATTTGAAACCACATCAAATTGCCTTTGGATTGCTGCCTACGAGCTGCTCTGTTGATAAAGGCAGGAAGCCAAGGTATCCCCTTGTGAAAAGAAGATGAGTTATCGTCCTGCAGCTCTGGGGAGATTCACCTGGAGGAAACATCATGGGCCAGAAAACACTGGTATCATCACCTGGGATGGCAATGAGAAAGCTACCAGGAGAAAGCAGCCCACTCTTGGGCTGGTTCAGCCATGACCTCTTCATTTCTACAGCTGTTGTGGTGTGGAGAGATCTCAGGGATAAACTCTGGCCATCTGGCAGCTCAGGGGGGCTTGTTGCACCCACTGATTTCAATAGGAGCTTCTGGGGGTGCAGCATCAGCCCCCATGCTTCTCAGGTACCCAGGGTGGCTGCAGGGCTCTGGTCTTTACATCTGGCTCGTTCTTTCTGCACAGCAAATATTCTGAGACGACCCCATGAAGACCCAGTGGTGAGTAACAGACCCAAGGTTGGACCAAGCTCCTAGCAGGGTGCCAGCCTCCTCCCCAAATCCCATATGTCTCCCTGAGCCTGTAGATGCCCAAGCGTCTCCTCCCTGCTCTACTCATACCCTGCACCCTTGCATGACAGGACCCAGGCAGAAACCTCACACTGAGATTTCCCTGCCAAAAACACCCATAAAAATCTGATTTTAAAACCAGACTGCAGAGGAAACCCAGATCTCAGCTGATGGTTGGGGGATAGGGTGGGAGAGAGAAAAGCCTTGTTATGGTATTACAAATTCACACTGCTCACTGCACTTGATTTCCTCCTTCTCTTCCTTAAAGACTTTTCTCACTATTTTGTCCCGTTCCACAGCTGAGACTTTTCCATCTTGTTCCCACCCAAGGGAGATATGCTAACACATCCCACTCTGGATGGAATCCCATTGCTAGGGGTCTGGTCCCCTGCCTCAGGAATGCGGAGATGAAGAGGATGCTACCTAGGCTACCTCTGGTTGCCCTGGTAACCACCAAGCCAGAAATCCCTATAACCAAAAACGATTAATTAAAAAATAATACAAGGAGGAGGTGTTTAAAAGTTTATTGTTTGATGGAGTCAGGAAACAGCTCCACCCGCTCATGCTGCACCCCTCAGCCTCCATGAATGTGTCATTTGGCAAAGCATCAGCTGAAATGCAGCTAGAGTAGGGCCTAAGGACTCAAAGTCACCAATGAAGCTTAAGGTACGTAAGTAAGAAGTGCAGAAACCCCTGGTTGTCTCTACAGTGGGGTGACGAGAAAGATATGGCTCCAGTAGGGAATGAAACCCACCTAAGACCAGATCCACCGTTAGAGATGCCCCATCTCTCCCTTGACCATGGTGGAGTGGGATGTCTGCTCTCCTTGGTCTCCTGCTTGCCACCCCATTCCTGGCTGCGTCCTTCAAACCTGCGTCCTACCCAGCAACCAGATGCACCCAGGATAAATCAGTTCAGCTCACTCATCCAACAAAAAACCCCTAATCTTCCTTTTCCCACGTTGGTAGGTTAGTTTTCCAGCAAATTGGGCTGCCCAGCCACAGGTTTACCAGCTCTGACACAGGAATGGGGACAGTAGGACCTGTCTTTTCAACAGCAGCCCAGCATTAGAAGCAGATCAGGTATTACAAGAGACATGGCCTCAAATAGCGGCAGGGGAGGTTTAGACTGAATATTAGGAAAAATTTATTTACTGAAAGAGTGATTAAGCATTGGAACAGGCTGCCAAGGGAAGTGGTGGAGTCACCATCCCTGAAGGTGTTCAAAAAACATGTAGACGTGGCACTTCAGGAAGTGGTCTAGTGTTCATGGTAGCATTGGGTTGATGGTTGGACTTGATGATCTTAGAAGTCTTTTCCAACCTTAATGATTCTGCGATTATGTGGTTCTATGACAATGACTCCCCATGTGTCTAAGATGGTTAACAGTTGGACTTGATCATCTTAAAGGTCTTTTCCAACCTCAACAGTTCTATGATTCTAAGTTGTCGTGGATTGATACTGATAATTTCCAGATTTCTTGCCAATGTGCTGCTCGATTAATTGTGGATTAACAGCAAATTGAGCAACCTTTAAAGAGGCAAAAAGGAAGGGCTGGAGCCCACCTATCCCAAATAGAGTTGCTGTTCTAGCAAAGGACAGAGGAGCTGGACTAGCAACAATATTTCATCAGGAGGAAAATTTGGGTCTTGTTTTCTGCCTCTTGCATCAGCCAAGTGAAAAAAAAAGTGGAGTCTTTATAGGAAGGCCCACAAGGCCCACTTGGCTGCATTCACTAATTGGGGCAAGGGAAAGGGAACACTACTGGAAAGTGAAAAGGCTGCACAGCCTATGATAGAGACCATAAATCCTCCAGATTGCAAAAAAAAAAAGAGATAGTTGGCTGTCTTTAATACTTGGGAGGCCCTGAGAGGCACCTGGGATAGTGGTGGATTGCTCTGAAGCACCAGGACGCTCCTGAGTTGCTTCTCCAACAACAAAAATGCTTCAGAGACCTTTTTTTTCTTCCCTCTCATTAATTATTCTGTAAAATAGGAATAATTATCAAATAAAGTGCAGCGCTAGCAGCAGCTACACCTCTCCAGTGTGGCCCCTCCCAGGCTGAGTCCAAATGACGCCATAGATGCAATCACAGCCCAGTCTCCAGATTCCATATGCCAGTGTGAGCGGACAGCAGAACTGGCTCAAACCAGCCTACGACCAGAGACTATTAATCCCTTAACTCACAGGCACACACCCCTCACATGATAAAGAAACTGCTGCTGACAAGGTTACTCTTTCTATTTTTTTTCTTTTGGTGTGGATCCATTGATAGTAAAGGTCATCCAGGCTTTTGCTCTGCCTGCTTCAGGCCAGCTCTTCCCCTGCAGAAGGAGTCTCCACATGCCTGCGACAAAGAGCTGTGTTTAAACCCTCATTAAACCAATTAGTGCTTCCTCACAAAGGAGTTCTCGTGTAAATGGGAACAGGGCTTTCTGACCCGTTAGTTATTTTTCGTTGTTTGCTGGTTGGAGACGCTTTGCAAAGACCAGTCCTGGTTTTATACTCACTGCTTGTGACTTCTTGGATTTAGTGAGAGGAGAGCTAATGAGAATCCAAGAACAGTCTGCTATTTAGGTTTGACCCTACATTTGCTTAGATGGGTTTGGGGAGGTCAGTGGAGTTACTCTAGGTGTCAGTGACAGCAGGAAGAGCATTAGTCCCTTGGCTCTTCTAAATTCAGCTTGATTTCATGAAGCCCTCCATTAGGAGCCAATGCACAAGCCATTTCGGGGTGATAAGTTACCACTCTTCACGCTGATGGTTTTATCAGTGGGAAGTGCAAAACTGCTTAGACAGCAGAGCCATCCCCAATTACCGATTAGGATATAAAGAAAGGGATGTGCAACCTAGTCTTCTCTTTCTCATCACCCTATTTCCCCCATCAGTGTGTGCAAGCATTGGGATGGAGAGAAACTCAGCCACTGGGATGGCAGCTTTAACCCTTATGGGTCAACGTAAAGAGATGCTGAAGGCCTGAACAGGAGCTAAAATCACGGGATCATAGAATACCAGGTTGGAAGGGACCTCAAGAATCATCTAGTCCAATCTTTCTTGGCAAAAGCTCAGTCTAAACAAGACGTCCCAGCACCCTGTCCAGCTGAATCTTAAAAGCATCCAATGTTGGGGAAGTGTCCAATGTTGAGAAAATAATCCTGCAGGTCCATGAACACTTTATGCTCCATCTTCCTGCTCACTGGGGAAAATCAAAATTAAATGCAGGGAATGAGGAGAAAAAAAAAAAGGAAGAAGAGATTTCTCTATTAATTCCTTTTTGCTTTAATGATTTCTAATAATGGATGTAAAAGCACCTCCATGAATTCAATCAAAAGCCCCACCAGCAAACGGGAAATTGTTAGCAAGTAATTAACCCAGTGGTATTGGGAATCTACATTACCAGGTTATGGAAGAATAAAATACAATAGGCACCAAACTGGGGATGGAAAGGAAAAGTTGTCTCTCCTCCCTCAAGGCAGAGACGTGGCTGTATTTAAGGCAGACCAAGGTGGGCAGCGTGATGCAGATGGGTGGGCTCAGAATGGGATTTATCCCCTCTAACCTGTGGGTCCTCAGGGATCACAGGAGGTAGCCAAGCCAAGCGGATCTTAAGCCAGCGGTTTATTTGCTCTGTGGGGTGCTTTGTCCCCATTCAAGAGATTTTAAGAGGAGATAAAACTGCCATCAACAGAGATGAGATGCTGCTGCCAGATCTGGACAAGAACCCCATTGCTCTTCATCGTCTGTCTTTGCAAGACTTGAACGTCACCAAAAAACATGGAATTTGAGTTGTGGATAGCCAGAAGGAGCAAGGAAGGGAAAAAACAAGACACCATTCCCCGTTTTTCCCAGATCTCAGTTATCTCCATTCACTTTTCTCAGCTCTAGACCTAGAGCAACTGCTGAGCCAAACCGACAATGATTAACCAGCATCCCACCCATGCTTTCCATCCTTCAGGGAGATTTTTGTAGACGGTACAGGAGATGGGATAGATAAGATTAGCCAGAGCAAGGCCAAATTATTAAGCATCAGAAGCATTTCACAACCACAAAGCCAAAACTGAGCAGCCCCTCAACCCACCACGTGGGCTGCAGAGAAGACATATGGGATTGATCCAGAGGGAACGCAGCACTTCCAAACCCTACAGCTTCACACTCTGAGTTTGTTTTCAAACATGTGACATCCCTTGCTCAGCTGAAGCAGCCTCTGCTCTATTTTTTAAATTAAAGTAAAAAAACCCAAATCAACATTATCCTTTCTTTATAGAAGAAATGGAGACCTATTAAAATAATCTTTGTTCCAACTGTCAATGTCACAAATCCCAGCTGCTTTGCAAGAGGCCACGGGTAATAAATCATCGCTAGCGTTTGAACACCTTATAGTTTATTCCACTTGTGCAATCTCCCTCCCCCCCAGCATCCCTCATCCTCCCCCCAAGGAGGAAATCGAGGTGCGGTGCGGTGTATTTTGGGCTCAGACAAAAGGAAACCTGTGCGGGCAGGTTTGCCAGTGAGTTCCAGCTGACTTACATCCATGGCTGAAACACAGACTGTTTCTGCTGCCTCAAGAGCTGTGTGCCTCAAAAAGCCACATCTTGGAAGCAAACAACAGCTCAACTCCTGGGAATTTCGCCTCGAGTGGGAAAAAGTTGGTGCTACCTCCAGCACAGGCAAATTAGGAATTAAATCACCATGGCACTGGGGTTTTGCACAAAAAAACCCCTTTGTTGCTCAGCCCAGGAAGCTGTCAGGTTAGCAGCAATTTTATCTGAGGTGGGGGAAAGAGTACCCCATGGCTTTGGAAAGCAGTTTTGCCCGCCAGACTCACACTGAGCTGTGCTTGCGCCCGGAGGAGGCGTTCCCAAAAGGAAATGAAGTTTGCCAAGCCTCCGGAGCGGCTGCAGGCAGGGGAAGGCAGACATCAGGGCGGCATGGAGGGAGCTCCGGGGAGGGTTTCCTGGGGCTTGGTGGGAGCAGAGCATCCCTTGAGCATCCTGGCCCCACCACTGCCTCCTGGCAGGACCACTACAACTGGGAGCATCAGGAGCCACACACAGTTCCCAGCAGCCCAGGATGCGCATGATCAAACAAGGTGCCCACAAGGGATGCAGGAGCTCAAGGCTTTCTCCTGCTCCAGCATCATCCCAAGGGTGACCAGTCCAAATCCTTTCACCCTCAATGACCCCTGCTTCTCATCCTCCCCCCTCTGCTTTATAATCGCGAGCATTTCCAGGAACAGGAGGTTTCGTTATCCTGGCATTCGCTGAGCGTAACAGAGACCTCATCTCAGCTGGGAACACAAATATTTTCTTAACTGCCTCAAACTCAGCCCGAATAGGGTCTTTATCATAAATGCAGCGACACATCCCAGAACGGGAGGTCTCCCTTGCAGTGGAGTTATTTTGGCACAAACAGGAGGACAGACAGCCCTTTGGCATGGCACTTCATAGCAAAAGGAGAGGTTTAGACTGAGTTTTACACCAGCCCTAATGCATTTTGATGTAAAGAGACCTGGTGAAGCTACCAGTGGATCTTCCTGCTCCATCACCTCCGATGTCCAAGGGCTTGTTGTGATGCACAGAGGCAGGCTGCAAGTAGCCAGGCTTTACTCAAATCACAGCATTAACCTTGGGAGGATTAAATCCATTCTTTGGGGCTGCATCCCACCTTAAAAATGATGGCCCACAGCTTCATCTGCCATGTCAGGGTTGCACGTGCTTCCCCCTCCTCCCTCATAGTTCCTGGTGTAAGGCTACAAAAGCCAACGAGCTGACGTGAATTTTTAAAGCATAAAACACCTGAGGCAGGCCTTTATTTCTTAGCTGGTCAATTACTGAAAGCTAAAACAATCCTAGCAAGCTTCTCCTCTAGCCTCAGCCCTTACCAATGCTCTCCCACACCTGACCCCCAGCCCCAGCTGGTTCCTGTGCTGGTTCCTGCTACAACGATACTTTCTCATAGCACTCGGACTCCCAGAGACGTGATATAATTCAAGAGGAATGCACTTGGGGACGAACAACCACACACCAGGCCAGTGAGAAACATTAAGAGGTGCAGCAATGGGGAGAGGAAACCTCCTACCCATGGCAGACGCTCCTTGGTTTTAACTGTTAATAGAGTTGCTCTGACGTATCATTGTGCCCCGCTGGGAAATGCCACGTCATGTGTGTCCCTGGGATGGCATGCACCACATCCCACGCCAGGAGAGCACACGTTGCGAGGATCCGCCAGCAGCTGTCTGGTCCATGAGGGAAAAGCACAATGCCTGTGGATGTACCCCACATTGCCAATGTTGCTTGCTTTCAACCACCTCTGTGGGCTGGCCTGAGCCGCAGAAGGACTATGCTGCATGGATAGACATGGATGGGTTCCCCTGGAAAGGATGAGCTGGGCAGGGGGAAGAAAGGACGAGAGAAGAGGGATGGCAGCAGGGGAAGACAATACTTCCCAGAGTGATGCCTCTGCCCTTCCTGGAGAGACATGTCCCAACAGGAGCAAAGAGCTCACAGCAGTCCCATCATCGTGTACCTCTAAGGACTTTCCAGGTTTTTCCAGCCAGCACTGGCTGAAATCGTATGAAAAGCGGGGGAAAAAGAAATTCACCCTGGCTGGACTCCAGCTGGGCAACGCCTCTAGCCCTGGCAGAAAGGATTTTAAGAAGACCCCATGTGGCTTTAGCTCTCTGAAAGGCAGCAGCTCCCATCTCCCTTCTCCTAAGAGCCCTGCGGGGCTGCTGGCTTCAATAAGGGAGGGCAAAGCAAAGAGGCAACATTAGGCTGGGTGCCCCCCAGCACTGGCCCAGCCAGCCCAGGGCTTCTTTGTGGGCTTCTTATTTATTTTTGTGGTTGGATTGGTTTTTTTTCGTGTACAATAATCTCCAGGCCTCTTTGCTGCCTGTGGCTCTCAGCGTGCAGCTGCAGACCCTCCACTGAGGAGATAATAAATACAATCCTGGCCATTATTGTTGCAAACAGCACAGCTGGAGGCTCCCGTCTCACTCCCCTCCCAGCCTTTCTTCCCCCCTGCCTCGCCAATAATTCTTGCAACATAACGCTGCAAACAATGAACGCCAGTGAAGCCGCTCGGTAGAGCATCATCAGGAGCTACTCCCACCCTGGTGAAGCACGTGAGACATTTGCTACGCCCAGCAGGTCTCCTACAAGATTTGGGAAGGGAGAATTTGGGGAGGGGAAGAGGGTCTGGGCATTGTCTCCACCACAGTTCCCAGCCCAGATGATGCTTCACTGTCTCAGTGATGTGGTGTTGTGGTGTCTCATTAGCTCTTTGCACCCACTCCCTGGCTCAGGATCCTCCAGTCTCTCTTGGCTGGTGCAATGTCTTGGAGAGAAGGGTCATCTAAAGTAGGTTGAGAGAGCCATGTCCCCAGCAGGACCCATTTCTCACCACTGACTTTACCATGAGTCCCCATTCATGTGCCTCAGTTTCCCTCCTAATGCCTTCAGGTGACTAATGCCAGCGCCAAGAGATGTTCATTCCTGTGTAGGGATGAGGGTACCATCCTAAGGTTCAAATCGCACCAGTTTAACTGGGAATGGAGCACAAGCCAACATACCCTGATCTCACCCCATGCAGAAGCTCCCAGCCAACACTGCCACTGCCACAACTGGTCCAGCCGAGTGCCACCACTGTCCTTATGCACCATGACCAGCTCCTGCCTTGCCTGGACACTCCGGAGACACCATCCTTGCTTTACCACCTGAAAAATGGGCAGCCAGGCTAGGCAACAGGGAAAGGGACATCTGGAGAGGTGGTTGTGGTGAAGAAGTATCCAAGCACTTCTCAAATCAATATTCATAGACTCTGAAGCGGGGCTGCCACCCTTGGTGGTTGCCACCAGCAGGCCTGTCTCTCTAGGGACCTCTGCACATCCATGCTGCTCACCTCCCCTGGCTCCATCTGGTCCCCATCCCTGTTCCCTTGCTTCTGGCACAGCTCTGTGGCACTTCTTCCATGCCATGGAGATGCCGTAAGCCACCCAGGATGCACACAACCATCTTCCTTTACCATTTAACCCTCTATTAAACCCTCTCCTAACCCAATTTAACTTGATTTTGCTGACCAGTAGAGTAAGACTTCCCAAATTACAGCATCCTCATATATGGGCCTCCCTGGTATGGGCTACATGGTGCTGGCCCCTTGCACCCTGTTCCTTTCCCCCAAAGCCATGGGAGATCACCACGTACCATGTTGTGACACAGGAGATAGGGACAACACCATGGGACATCTGGGGACAGTCCAGAAGAGCAATGCTCTCCCCCAGTGCCAGGAGACTGGCCAGCCTCAGAGTTACCCTGTGATCCTGTAATCCCTTGAGTTGGAGATCTCTTGCAAGAGGTTGCAATGCTTCGGTCCTGGGCAGATACAGGAGCTGCACCTTGGGTGGAAACTGAGCCTTTGCACCAGGATTAAAGGGCTTTGGAGGAAGGGTCTCCTCCATCCTGCTGTGTGAATCTTGGCCTTGCCATGCCCCCCTGACATCTCATTCTCAAGGACAGGAGGAAAATGGGCTATTTTGAGGTCAGGGATGTGTCCTGCCCCACTTGGAGAGCTCTGCACACATTTCTCACTTCAGATGTCATGGGGGTGGGGAATCACATTTGGTTTGACCCTTCTGCCACAGCAGGGCTTTGCCTGTAAATCTGAATTTTTCCTGATGACGGTTATCTTATTCAAAGTCCAAAAAAAGAGGTCTTTATTTCTCTCCCTGCTCCTGGGTTTGAGTTGCTGGGTATGAACCAGGGGAGAGGAGAGGACTTGGCATCACAGATGCATGGACAGCAAAGAAGAGGCAGGAGGGGGGAAAGGGGGAGGACAAGAAAACCCCCAGATGCCAGCACTAGGCTGTTACACACAGCACATGGCCCTCTGCTCAGCTACGGCAAAGACAAAGTGCTTTTTTTCCCAGTTTGCCACTGCTCCAACAGGCAGGTTTCCAGCCTGGTTAACGCAGCTCAGGAATGTCCCATGCTAGGGCAGCCAGGTTGGTTTCGTTTCTTGCAGCATCTGCAAGTGGTGAGGGGAGGCTGGGGAGATTCTCAGAGCACATATTTCCTTCCTCCCCTCCGCCCCCACTCCATATCTTAAATACTCCAAGAGGGAACAATGGAAACTCCCAGGAAATTAAAAAAAAAAAAAAATTTAAGAATTTTTTGCAAATGCAAAAGCCAAGACTTCCGTGCAGTGAATGGCTGAGCCCTTCAAACATTCCCCTTGATAGGTCCAGGTGCCAATTTTTAAGACAAGAAGCAGCTTGCTCAAGCCAGCCTTTATCTCTTCCAAGCCCTCAACATCTCCGCGTTTGGAAGTTTCTTTTGATAGCCTGCCAGGTGGCCAGCACTGCGGCCACTGTGCACAGCCTGGCATGTCGGAGGTCAGGGGGGCTGCCTGACAAGGATGCCTTGTCTTATCCCACCCTCCAGCCTCTGCTTCTCCCCACCAACCAGCTGACAAGCGCAGGGAGAAGAGACTGAAAAAGGATTTTAAAAAAGCAGTTAGGGATGGAGGGAAAACTCTAAACCTCCAGAAGATGCCGGCTCACCTTTTTTTTCCAGCTCTGTCTCGCTCCGGGGTGGCACACGCTGATCTTCACTGAGGGGCTTGGGGAGCACAGGATGCTTTTTCCTATATATATAAAAAAAATAATAAAATACTTCTGCATGTTTTTTGTCGTGCATCTCTTTACTCCCAATTTCCTCCCACCCATTCAATGCTGCTTTATTCCTTGCAGTCAATCTTAAAGAGGTGCAGGAGACCCTCACCCTGACCCTGCAGCCTTCCCTCCTTGTCAAGAAATTTAGTCCCCTGGGGATTTCCGGCACGTCCTCGTTCCCTCCAGGCACTCTGTAATTGCTCCCCACTGCCTCTGCCAGCAGCTTCTCAAATCCCTTCAGGAGCCTGCAGCGTCTTCCCGCAGCACGCCCGCTCCAGGATGCCGCAAGGGACCTCGCGTCCCATCGGAGATGGTCAACGGTTGACCACAGGTCAGGGCCTCGCTGGGCCATTTATAACCCATGTGTGAGCAAGCACCTCCCATGTCTTCTCCGGGGGCAGGGACTGGCTCCCGTTGACGATGGCAGGCACTAGCCCACTTTGCCAGCCAAGTGTAGACTACGGATTCTCCCAAGGACATACCAAGCTCCCTCCAGTCCTTCCAGTACCTAACGCATCCAGTGGACTCCTTATTCCTGGCCAGGCATTGGGCTAACCCTGCATTTCCACGGCGCCTCTTCTCCTGGTATTTTCCCTGCTCCACCGCTGCGATAAAGCCCTGCGCCCAGCCAGGCGAGCTTTGGAGCGGCGATCAATGCAATACTTCAGCGATCGGCACCAGCTGCTCTCTGCAGAGCAATGGCCCAGTGTCCACCCAGACAAGTTTCCCACTGGAACTTCAGTGAATGCCGTTATTCCGGCTCACGGCGGCTGACTTATGGCAGACACCCGGCGAAATCTCTCCCCTCGGGAGACTGGAGGTTCCTCGCTGTGATGATGAACGCCGTTGAGATCAGCACCGCTGTGCTCTCGCTACACCCATCCTCAAACGCCTTCGCCGCCGAGCTCATGTTGGCTAACCACGGTGGAGAGTGGCGGTTGACGGAGGCGATGCCACTTCCCCAAAGACACAAGCCACCAGCTCCATCCTTGCTGCTCTCCCCTCCAGATCCCGAGCAAGGAAGGAAAGTTGAGGCACCCTTTTGTTTCCAGAGAGCTGGCACGTGTCGTGGTTTACGGGGCTAATAAATCCGCTCTGGTCTGCGCCTTTTAATGACTGCGGCGTTAATAACAAGTTTCCATGGAGCTGCTTAAAAGTTTACAGGGTGTGTGCGTTATCAGGGGAACCCCGTGCTTGCTGACCTCCTGCTTCAAAAGTAGCAACCAGCAGCTTTTTTTTTTTTTTTAATAAGAGAACAAATAAATCCTGGTCTGCTTCCTCTCCTCAACCCCCCCCCCCCTCAAATACGCCTTCCCCTCCAGCTTAATCCATTTGCAGGCACGGGAAATTCCCAGGCAGGGAGCTTTGCTCTGCCTTTCTCTCTGCAACTCGGAGAAGAGGACCCCTCGCTCACCTTCCAGCCCCTTCAACCCACCCAGCCGACCTCCTCTAAGATTTAACCACCTCCCTCCCTCCCTCTCCTTTCTCCCCTTACCTTGGGGGGAGCTGCGAAACCCTGCGAGCCTCCCAGCGCCAAAAGAAATCCTC
>VZZY01006559.1:44158-59478 GCA_013400335.1 Eurystomus gularis | reverse complement strand
CCCGCCATGTACACGCACCGACTTATTTAGCAAAAGCGTAGTGAAGAAATGTATACACTTAACATTTATTTAACATTTTAAAGATACTTACCACCAGCCCCAAAGTTGACAACATACTGGGAAAACAAGGCATCCAGTTCATCATACTGCACTAGCGCATCCTCAAATTGCTGCAGCATCTCAAAGACGAAGGCCAGTTCTTCCTTTTGACACACAAGCAATACAAGGAGCATGTTACTGAGCAGTCATTTCTGGTATTACGGCCTGCCCCCATCCACACACAGAGCTGTGGGAACTACTTTTTCCAACATCCTTCCCCTTCCAGTATTCACAGCTATAGGAAAACCTGCCGCTGCAGCAGATGCATCATCTCTTCCTAATACAGGGATGTTCACAAAAAGTGAAGCTATGCCAGTAAATTCTATTCTGCTAGATACTGATTCACCTCAAGATAATGCTCACTATCATTATCAATCTCAAGATAATGTCCATTAGCACTATTAGAAGTTCGAGTTTCAAAGAAAAAAGAAAAAGCTCAATACTAATCTTCCATAATAATTTTTTTTTCCCCTGTTTTCACGGTGAAGGCACCAATTGCAATATCAATAAAGGCTCAGTTGTACACAGAGAAGAGAGCCAAAGTGGTAAGCAGAAAAAGGCTGAGAATTAGATCTATTATATACAAGAAGTAATGCGTGAAGTCAAAGAAAACATGAAGTGGAATTGGTGGGGAGAATGGCACTTTACAGGGACCAGAAAATTCCAAAGGAATCAAGATCTTTAATTCTATTGAACAGGGGTTTATTGCTTTACTCTATACCAGCTAAACCAAATACATATTTTGAAATATAAAAAGATGGGAATTCTCTATATGGATTACTTCAAAATTGATGCTTTTCTAAAAATCATTGCCATACATACCAATAATAGTCTAAACAAAGAAAGCATAGCAACATTCATATTAAATACCAGTTACAAGTTTCAAGTGTCTTGGCACAGGTACAGTAATGAGACACCCAAAATTCAAGAGCAACTAGTGAAACACTTTCTAGAGGCAATGTTTGTTTCAGTTGAGGTTCCTAAAACTGACAAGCTTGAAAAGATTCTGCTTCTGTAATAGCACTGTATTACAATGTAACACAAACCTGCTACAAAAAATATCTAAAAATGCAGCTTTTATACCAGCCTTCCTGTTTCCCCGCCCCAAACCTAAAAGAAGGAGCAGAACATTAAGAGTACCAAAAGGGCAACTACAACAACAACAACAAAAAAGCCATTATTATAACAAAAGACTCAAGTACTTTCTTCAATAAAAAGAAACTCTTACCTGGACCATAAAATACTCGCAGAAGCTCCACCCTGGCTCAGTCCTTTTCTCTCTCAGAGTTCTCATGTCATCTTCAAACTTGCCTAAGTTCTTGGTAAAAGACATGAGAAGCAATGTCCTGAGTTTGGTCAGGAAGGCATTCCAAGATTCCTGAGAACGGGAAGAGTCTTTCAAAGGATCAGAAAGTACCACACATCTGTAAAGAGATTGATAAAAATTATTTTTGAGGAGGTAAACAGAAATTCACATATAAATGCACAGTTGAATACTGTGTATACCTGCCAGATTAGGAGTGAGCAAAATTTAGTTTTTCATTCGATAATCAGATATAAAAAACAAGGCTGAGGGTTATGTTTGTTCGTTTGGGGGTAGGTTGGGGTTTGTTTTTTTTGTTTGTTTGGGTTTTGGTGGCTTTTAAAAAACTTTTCCATGTATGTTTACGTCTATGATATAGTTCAAAAGAAGAGTTAAGTGTTTTCCACAAAATTAGTACTATGAAGTTTCTCTCTTTTTTAAAGCAAATAATGGATACGTTATTCCAATTACTTAAACAGAAGTTAATACTGTAGCTATCCAAGAAAAAAAAAAAGTCTGCTTAGCGATACAAATCAGCAGAACAGTAATTATAGTTATTTCTGGCAAGGATTATGCAAGATACAAATCAAGATCCATTAGATCACATATAGTCAGCTTTTCCTAAGTTACTTAAAATAATCCTCCATAATATAGTCTTACAGTATCTCAATTTGTTTTTTCCACATCCTAGGTGCTAAAATTTCCACTGCTTTTCTCAGAAAATAAATACATAAACAGATCCCATTAATTCACAAATAAGTCTTTTTTTAGAGCATTTTCTTTCCCCAGTTTTTCTATCACAACTTCAGTAACATTCAAAAAACCACCATTATCTCTGAAGGCAGGAAAATCTCTCATCTAAGTAAAACACCATTTCTAGTTAGAAAAGTCATCTTATCCTATAGCAAAATGATTAAACCAAGCCAATCAATCAGTTAGAAACCAAAAGCAAACTTAATCAGAGTTGTTCGAACTATTTTCCAAAAAAACCCTGCAATATACCAAACACTGTCCAGGTAGAAAGTGCTGCCAATGTACAGTGTCTTATAACATGCTGATGTGCAGCCACTGTCAGGTCACACTAAGGTACAGTGAGTGCTTCCATCTACTCTTTTCAGTTTCAGACGAGGAGAAAATCTCCTGTTTAAAGGAGACTTTTAAGTTAAAATTTAAAAAAATAAGTAATGCAATGTTTCAAAATAAGAAAGACAGTATCTGTAAAAGTTGGTTTCAAATTAAGATGTGAATTTTGTTGATTTCAATGAAAGCAGAAACAGTTTCACATATTATTTTCCTCAGAATGCCAAGAAACTGGCTTTAAGTCAGTTATCTCATAGCAGAAACACGATTAAGTGAAAGGCAGAAAGTACAATGGTAAAAAATAAGCCCTGTTGGCTTCCTATTCCTCTCTCACCTCACTCCCACTGTAATACTGGTAATGTTTCTGCAAGCACCTAAGGAAACAAAAACCCCTGAAGTTCTAAAATCTGATTATTACCACACTGTTCCTCTTAAACCCCTCTTAGCCAGGAGGAGAGCCTTAAAGGCTTTTTGAAACAATTTCAAAGCCACCACAAATCCAGGAAGAACTGAAAATAAACTTCGCCCTTTGTGTCAGTTTTCTTCAAAGCACAGGTCTTATGGTACCATCAGTTTGAACGCTGGATGTGTAAGGAAAGATGAGCAAGGAACCTGTTACAGAGGGAGCTGGAGTTTTTAAATCAGCACACTAATCAAAAGGTTAAAATGTTTGCAAGTAAAAGAATGCTTACCTGTCACTTTGTTTGTTACAGAAGTCATTTCTTATTTTATCTACTATAGAGGTTCGGGGAAGGATATTTGTTTTGTTCTTTTTCTTGGCATCACTCTCAACTACCACAATTAGCCAGTCCACCGAGTTGTGAGCTTTGAGAACATTCTGCCACTTGGTGATGTCATCTTTGACTGTAGTTTTGTATGCTTCCGTGTCCTGGGATGAGAAGTGGTGAGTCAGACATTCTGAACAACTTCAAAAGGCAAATTTTGTTCCAAGAGAAGACATAAAGACATATCAAATAGAGTTAGTGACAATAAGTTCACTTACTGAAAGAAACCTAACAAGGTAAAGCATAGTAAAGTTTTGGACTTTGGATTTTATTTATCGTGTTTTGGTTAACAGCAAACATGTCTTAGTGTTTGGTATATTATCATTCTTTAGATTAGGAAAATAAGATTTTTAAACAATTTAAATTCTTATTTTACACATTCTTGAACTTTGCTACAAAAACATTTGAAATTACAAAGCTGAACTGTTCTATTCTTACATAGTAACAGAAGTGTGGTATTTGTGCCTTCTAACACTACTCAAATCTTAATCTGTTTAAAAGCTTTTTCATAAAAAAAAATAGAAGCATTTTTTGGCACTTTTTTGGCTTCTGGGTTGGTTTTAAACAGATCAATTCAGACAACTCTTAAGGCTGTTCTGGATACTTTTTGACTGGTCGCAGATTGGATGTCCAACTGGATAACTGATTCATAGCAGAGGCCAACGAAAAAGCAATGAACTGTAGTTAAAAAGGATTAAGACATTCCAAATCTTGCCCAGTTTAGATTGTTGGCATGTACTAATAACAAGTGACACACAGAAGATGAAGTAAAGAAAAAATACATATCTTAAGATTTAACCTTGTGAATAGATCATAACTGAAATACTCTGGCCCCACTTCTGTATTATGAAGCCAAGTGCGCTGTGCTACTGTAGTGACAGTTTGATCCTGGGGTTTTTCATGACAAAGTACTGAAAATAGGTTATTCAAAAGCCTGTTCTGTTAGTGTCAAGCAACATTACAAAGAAATTCTGCTTATGGCAAAAAGCAGCAAAACTCAAGCTAAGTTTTGTTTCCAGTAATATTGGGTATACGCGCTTATGCAACGCAGACTTAATTGTTCAAATAAGCATGAAAAGCAAATGAAAAATACCAGACAGCACAAGCAGAAAGTCAAAACAATTTCATTTTTAAATCCAAGTACTCAGTAACATTTCTCATTACATTTTCCTAATACTTACACAACATTCTGTCCAATAAATATGAAGAAAGGGAAAAGTCAAAAGGGCCTTATTTCCCTCTTTGGGTAGTAGCTCCTCTTTAAACTGAACAAAGTTAGATTCTAGATGAATCATCTTCGGAGCACGGCCATAAGACCTACAAAGTTTAAAAACTGAAATTATTGGATGAGACATACATAGCAGAATACAAAAATGATCACATATTTTGGGGAAGAGGAATAAACTGAAATACTCTAGTATTGGAAACTCATAAACTGTGCTTACTGGAGTTGGTATAAAGTTAATTAGAATTTGGTATCACTTGAAATTATATAGATGCTCCTTTTTGCAAGAACAGTAGCTAGAAGCTTTTTCACTTACATGAAAAGATTTTCTGATTCTCTAGGACTTCTAAAAGTAGAAAATTTCAAACAGGAAAGCTCCCAAAATCATTTTTTTTTCAATCAGAACACCAAGTGCCATACCAAAATTTTTGCAGGAAAGTACATCTAATTCCCCATAAGTTCTACCTATATTCTCATAAAGAGGAAAGTACGTCACTTTCAGAACATGGCTGCCAAAGCACATCAAAGCATACACCAAAACAAACCCACAAACCACAAAACCAAAAAGAGAAACACAGCATTACTATCATTTTTCTTTAGGTAAGGTTCACAGCCGAGTGGAAATCATCATCCTGAACAACATTTACCCTGATTTATTTAAGTTCTCCTTTCCTCAAGTCAATTGCTATATGCAACTCAATTTAAGGTAAGAGCTTCTCAGAGTACAACAAATACATACCTGCCCAAGCCTAAAAACCATACTGAAGTAGCATGACAGAGTAAAAAGTAAGTTTACCTCCTCCATTCCATGGGTTCCCTAGGAAGCTGCTGAGAAAGTGTAGGATATAAGGAAGTAAATAAATTCTGATCTCCAGCACCTAAAAGTAAAAGACATTAACTTATTATCATGTGCAAATTATAGGAAGTTATTAATACGCTGTACTATTAAGGGCTTGTTTCAAAAAAATGCATTTTTGTCTGCTATGTGGAAACTGGAGTCTAGCACTGAACTAGACTTTTTTGAATCACGTGCTCTCATAATATAATACACTTTAACAAGGCACATAATACATACACTGTTATAACTTCCTACTATGATTTTGCACGTGGCTACATAATCCGTATACCAAAGAGAGTATCATCCATGTAGCTGGTTCAACTCTGAAACCTCAAGAATTTAGCCTTAACAGACCAGAAGACTGGTTAGACAGCGGTTCACATCCCTGCTATTGCTGGGCCTACCATGAGAAAATCTGTATTAGCACATGTTCTGTGCTTTACTGGGTTTGATTCTTCTCTCCCCATTATTTGGGGCTGCTGTTAATATGAAGCAGCTCCCTGCCCTCTGCACTGTTCTTGCTGCCTTCAGAAACATCAGGCCTATTAATGTGGTGCAGGTCCCCTGGAACTGGCCCTACAGCAACACACCGATCTGCGGTTAGGCTTCAGTCACTTGAGCTTTGAACAGCTGTGTTAAATGCACTGGAGCACCTACTTATATATACACAAGATGGAAGAAAGTGTAGGGTCTCCCATACAAAAAAAAAAAAAAAAAAAAATTAGTATCAGTAGCCTATGAATATCAATGCTTAAATTCTATTCCTTTGGGTATAGGAAGGACATTACAAAGACAGGCTTAAAGTAAATTCTTCCAACTTCTGATGAGGTTTTTTTTTGCATCTTTGAGCAAAGAGATGGTAAACTCTGGAACAAGATACTTTGTCAGACACATTTGAATCCAAACTGACCAGCTGACCATACTAGCCAGTGCATAATCCCAAACAGTCTTTCATGCTACTTAAACAGAAGACGTAGCATTTGACATCTGCCAGGCAGAAGAATCCAAATGGGAAGGGAGTAAGGTCGAAAATATATTTGCCACTGCATTTGATCATAGTTCTAAAATCTGTTATCTCATGTGCACGCTCTAAATTTAGGAAAATGAGCTGGCCCATACTAGCTTAATGGTATTGCGTAGTAAATACCTCATCTGCACATTGCCTTGAGTTATCACAGCTATTGCTCCCTTCCCTGTACTTCCTCCTTACTGCCACATCTTTGCCTGGCTGCATTCTCCTCTTCCAGAGGCTGTCATTTAATTCTAAAAAATCCTTTATTTCCTCCTATGGAGACTCAACTCTAGATCCTCTTCCCCCCATCCCATCCTTCCCCAGATCTCTTAAGCTGAGTAGCTACATTTTTCAAATTAAGATTTTAACAGACATACAGGCAGTTCTGCTATTTCCTTGTAGATTCCCACCTGTTTCCTCTTTACAATGATTTGCCATTGCACAGCCCAACCTGAACAGAAAGATCTTCTTACCTTCCTGTGGAACAGGAAGCTATGGCTGGAGGAGTAGCTGACATCTTTCTTCCCCCTCCCACCATTCAATCTCATCTCCTGGCATGCAGCCAGGCATCACCTCCACAGTAGCTTAGCACACTTTAGTTTATCTTGGAAACCCTTTTCTAGTCCACTCACCTTTTCCCAATTTTCTCATGTATATTATTCTGATTACTGGTTACTAGCATAATTCTACCACTGCACAATTAAAAAAAAAAAATTAAATTTAAAAGTCTGATTAAATGCCGGAAGAAACAAAACCAGCTCTTCTAATGTCTGACTACAATAGCTATTATTAAATGATATGATTTCCTAGAATAGTTGAGAAACAAAATACAAAAAAGCTCACACTACTATTAGCTCTCAAGCCTTAAGTATCCAGAAACCACTTTATTCTTGACTCTGCACCTTCCTCCTGTGATGTCTGAATTAAGCGTACCATGCCAAATCTTATTTAAGACTATAAACGAATGGCTAAAGTGAACAGCGAAACAAGAGTTAGTCATATTGTTAATGCTGACTTTTACCAAGCTGCATCTCCATGAGCTAGGCCATGGAGAATAGTCTATTGATTTGCAACTCATTACTGCCCACAGAAAGTGAAACATGGCTTTGCGATTTAGCAACAGCATGATGACCACATCACGCTGACAGCCCACGAAGCTTGGAGCCTGACTGAAAGAACAAACCACACATTTCACCTGTTGAGCACTCCAAAGCGCTCTTTCTGTACTGCACCTAAAAATCCAATGTATGCCACAAAGTTTCAGAACTCAACATTTCGAGTAAAAAGAACTACTCCAAAATACAGAGGAACTACTAAATGATAATGTTTAAGCACCCTGCTATTCCAGACAACCACATCATATTGTCAGCTTAAGAAAGGTGTATTCATTTTTAAGCCAGTCAATTTTCCTCCTACATTGGTTTGAGGGCATATAAAACACAAGAAAGAATGTGTTTTATGATCAAGGCAAGACTGTCCTCTACAATTAGCGGAAAAGTGCGAACAGAGCTTCAATGCCAAATATATCGGCTAGCTAGCTAGCAGACCACATGCTGCTACCACATATTACAAACACCCAAAGGGCTACAACATTTCAGGTTCTGCTCAACTAGACCCTGCATTCTACTGTAATCAGCATGTTTGAGCTGCTCAAGTCAAGAACACTAAAAATGAAGTTATCAGCAGGCAACACTCACACAGCACTGACACAGGACAAACATCAAGACTACTCAGTAGGAAGGACTTGTAAGGATCACAAGACTTGCAAGATGCACACTAAATTGTTCACTCTTTGCTACTGGACTGTGAGGAGGGAGGGGAGCACCTCAAAGCAAGTAGACAAGTAAGAGCACAGCCTTCACAAGTAACAGAACAAAAATCCTGAAAGATGACTCTAGTTTTGGAGCGGTGTTGTGCAAGATTTCAATGACTTAGAGAGCTTAAGCATGGTAGAATCATACAACGGTTTGAGGTGGAAGGGACCTTAAAGATCATCTAACTTTCATCCGTCCTGCCATGGGCAGGGACACCTCCCACTAGACCAGGTTGCTCAAAGCCCAATCCAACCTGGCCTCAAACACTTCCAGGGAGTGTTCAACTTCTCTGGGCAACTTGTTCCAGAAGTCTTGTTCTCTTGTGTATATTTGCCTTTGAAGCATTAGTAGTTGCTGCATTCATAATCTACTTTTCAAAGTATTTTTTAAAAAAAGAGACTAAAAAAAGAAAAAAAAAAAAAAGAAGAAACCAATTGACACTTCTACAGGAATTTTTGCTTGTATCTGACTGAATTCTATGAATTTTGAATGAAACATTCCAAAAACACCAATAACCCTGAGATTCAAACTTACAGCAACCAGCCAAAAGTCTGAGAATTACTTCGAAGATTTTTTTGTAGGTTTTTTGTCAGTTGATTTTTGTTGGGGCTTTTTTGGAAGGGGGTGGTGGTGGTATTTGTTCTGGTTGGGGCTATTACAAAAATTAAAAAAAAAAAAAAGAAAGTATCAATCTAATGTAGCCAGATACCTAAGCACAACTGTATCACTGCAAATTCATTTCAGTAAATGGGTCTCAACACCAAGCCCTCACTCAAATGATTCTCAGTAACGGAGGAAAGTTGCTCCTAGCCAACGTATAACAGATGATCAGATAGAGCTGAAAATGGGAAAGAAGGACACGCACATATGGGAAAGAAAAGTACTTCTGGAATGCTATCATAACTAAAACAAGCAACCTTCTAAAGAATGGTTTTCTTTTAGAATCCATAGCATTAAATAAGACTTAAATACCCAATAGAGATGGTAACTATGGAGTAACATTAAAGAGTCACCCTTTATCACTTAAAACACAACAAGAAGTGCACATTGTTAAGTCTGTCCAATACAATTATTTTACAAGTAATTGTTAATTATATTTACAAGATTTCAAATTTATGTATTTGTACTATTTTAAAATATATTCTATAAACTTCTCTAATTTATATTATAAATATAATAATTTTTTTTATTGTTTTAATACTTGATTTATTTATATTTTAGAACAGGAAAAAAAATGCTGATCCATAGCCTCTGAAGCACCTATCTCAGCTTTATAGCATGTATGTCTGAATTAATCTACTCTCCACCTGAATGTCAACACAAACGCACCCCCCAAATACAGAAAAAACCTACAGTAATTCTTTAAGTGATGCCACTCCAGGGTGGTCCTGTATGCAAAGTGGCAAGACTTACTTTAACAAAATAACAGAAAGCCGTAATGTTCAAATGGTGTACAGTAAAGAGAACCACTTCTGGAGAAAGGGAAGAAAGGAGAAAGCATGTGTTTTCTTCCTTTCCACATTGCAAAGTTCAGAAGGTATGTTCTTTGGCAGTTACCTAACCACTTCACAAACAAATTAAGACAAACAGGTATCTGTCCAGAAATCAAAGGCAAATAAAGCAGCAGAACCTTAAAAGGGTTTTATGAGAAGCCTAAAGCAAACACCAAATCAAAGTTAAAATCAGAGTTAAAAACATTTCTGTGACTTTCAAACACTTAATGTCCACCAAATTGACATGCAAAATGTTCAGATGGCCAGGTCAGGCATAAGAGGAACAAAACTTACTCAAACATCTTGATTGTGAACCTGGATGTAAAAACTCATTACATAAATCAAGTAAAGAACGTCTATATCTTTTGTTCAAGGACAGGCTGTATCTCTATATAGCAGCTCATAACCATAAACCTAACCCTAGGGAAAAATTCTGAAAATTACATTAGCCAAGAACTGAAATGAGCATCTCATTGCCAAGACACTCCTTGTTTAGGTTACAACATAACGAAAGGTGACTGAGTATCCTACTCATTTTAAAAATTTCATGCTACTGGTTCCATATTTTCCTTTTCTCCATTCTTTTCTCTTTGTCTTTGGTAGATCTCTTCAGTAGATCAAGTCAATGCAGTCATCCTCCCTTCCCTCCATCCCTATCTAGGATACTTTCTCTGCTACAAATCTTTATAAGAATGATATGAGAACCAGAATGACCACCTTACCAGGACTCCCAAGAGGAACACATACTCTCTATTGTAGCTATCTCATACAAAATAATCATGAAATACAGATATTTTAAATTTTGATGCCTGCACCAATAATCACCAAAGTCCCTAAATATCTTTTTTTTTTCTAACACTTTCCAAATTTCTTAGACGCTTATAGGCCTTGTCACTGCAGTATTTGAATATCCCACAATTAATTTTTTTTCTCTAGAGGAAATTATCCCAACCCACTAACTACACAGGCAGCGCAAAACAAAAACTCCTGAGGTCAGGTGACTAGAGCAGACAAATATTTTCCTTTGATACCAATGGCAAACGCAGTCAACTGAGATAAAAGGCTTCAAATACCTTCAAAGGAGCTCAGTGCCAAGACTACACTTTAGTGTAGTTCTATTTAGTTTTTATCTCCAAATACCAGCCACAGCTAACCATTCTGATCCCACTTATTTTTCCACCGGTAAAGAGTTCTCTGTGAATCTTCTTTTCATAACTCACTAGTCTATTAAAATAGAAGCACCTGAAGTTTTGGAAGGCTGGTAGGTTTTTTGCATTTTCTTTTAAAGGTCCTCTTCCCTCCCAACCCAGATTCGTGTTCACAAGAAGTCTAAAAACCAAAACACAAAACAGCTTAATTGCTATATAAACATCTTAGCTATTTCACTAGTACCCCGCAGAAGCAAATCCTTCCAGTAAAACTTCACATCTTTACTTACTGCTGCACTACTAAATCTGTGAAATAGGGATTAACACTAACAAGAATATGCTGATGCTTCTCATGACACATGTAATCACATATTTAAGTACAGAATAATATTGGATCCACAACATGATAGTGATGACTTACAATGCAGACAGGAGTCCTGTTTGAGAACAGGGAAAATGCATTTATAGGCTATAGATGTTTAAAGGGTCTCACTAGCAGCAAATCATTCTAATCACTTGGGCTACGTGCCACTTCTTGTTGGCATATTTTTTATTACATCTACCTATCAGTAACAGAAGAACATTTGAATCGAGCTCTTCCAGTCCCAGAGCAATATTCTTAAGTATTTATTTTTTCTGCAAAAAGATGTAAAATTCCTCCCACTTCCTCTTTACTTTTATTTACCTTTTCCATTTATGCTGCTCTTGTAGATATTTGCAAACATTTTCCATTCTCAGGCCTACAATGATTTTGCTGATGGTTTTGCTCTTGCTGTATCACAGCACATTCTGAACATGGACCAGATGAAATCAATGCATCCCATTCTCTCCAAAGATTACATATAAAGTGCATTATACTAAGACAGAGTATCGACAGTGAGAACAAATATGCACACACACAATATATAAACAGATGCTACAAGCTGATAAGGAATATTCAACAACTGCATCAAGATAATTACAACAGAACAGCTTGGTAGGAAAGCTCTGAAAACCTATTAATTACCTCATTTAGCACGATTGTCTTCAGACATCAGCTTCCTGTTCATATGGATAGACAGAGCTAATAATTTAAGTGCAAACCAGCTATGTAAGGACAAGTTCTTTCACCAGAACACTTGGCTGATATGTACAAGAACATTACATTAAAGTTCCAAAGACCTTCTCAAATTAAAGTTTCAAATGGGTCTCATTAGAAGGAAGCAACATTGTTCAGGTTTCCTAGGAAACTCATCTGCATTGTTTTAAAGACCTTGTAAATTCAACATTGTGAAGAAACTACCCAAATTCAAGATGTCTGATGGAAGCACGCAACTTGCCTCTTGAAATAAGAAACAATTAATGATGCTAAGAATAGTATTTCTACAGCACTGAGAAAGCCAGAAGCTGACTCAAAATACCTTGTAAACATACAAGGTCTGGTAGCAAGGAAGATAAATCGCTACAAACTTGAGAGTTTGCAAGGTAATGTGCCAGAGCAAGCCTAACTTCAGCTGGACAGGGAAACTCCCCAGTGGGTTTATAATCTAGTAAGGTAACAGTATAAAAACATGATTCAAACTAATTTGAAGAGGAGTCATCATGGCACCAGTCCTAACTGACAAGAATAGGATACTGCTATCTTGAGAAAAGGAGGGGGAGGGGGGGGAAGGGAAATCCAAAACATTGAAGAACAGCATACTTCCATGAATATACTACTTTTTCCATGCTTATAAAATATGGTTATCTGTTTGTCTAGAGAAACATCTTTAGAAGTTTTTGGTTAGTTTGCCTACCTGAATTCTATTGATCTAAGCTCTTTATTAAAACAATGAGGTTTTTGCCAGTAATACAAATACCATAAATACATGGCTAATGCATCTTAATAAAATTCTGAGGAGAAAATTATTAAGTTACTGTACTGATATTAAAAGAGTAGTGAAAAAAACTGCATTTGCAATTGGCATCCACTATACAAGCCTCATGGAATCTGCCATTTTTATTCTATGGGCTGAGACCTGTACATACGTAGAGTGCTGACTTCAGGATTGTACCAATATAGCAAATAACTACTGTTACAATACAGACTAACCCACAGACTTGAAAGCATAAGTCTCTTTAGCACAGAAGCACTCCTTTCAGACAACTGTCAAATTTATTTCTAGTAGATAAAAACATTTGTTTACAAAACATCTCTGGTATGCACAATGTTGAAAATAAGTTTCATTCCAAACAAAACTCTCTTTTAATTTCTCCCTTATTAAGAATAAAGCCTAAGTGTTAACAGAAGTATTTCACAATATAAATGTTTACCTGACAGAGATTAATCTAAATCTTGGAGCAAGAGGAAACACTTATGTTCTGAAACACAACCTCACTTAACCTTCACTCTTCCCTCATATAATCAAAAACTAGCCATCCCCTTGGAGGTCTGTTTTTCGCTCATGTGCACCTGCTAGGCGGGCCAGTTATCCCAGACCACTCCAACTGCCTGAAATTGGAACCACAAAACAAAAGAGAAACTCTATTTGTTTATTTAGTTTCTACTATTATGGCTCTGAATGTGTTTTCCAACAAACCAGTACTAAGCCAACAATTCTTTCCTTGGAAGACCAAGCTTCACCTCCTCATAAATCACTGGTAATTATTTAAAGGAAGGCTCTTCTAAGTATTATAAGTCATTTTTGTTAAATGCCTTTGTTTGAAATGGCACAGTCTCTAAGTACTCCACTTCTCTGGACAGAGAAAAAAGGAAACTATAAAAGCCGAAGCAAAATGCATTCCCCAATAAAAGCAAATGTTTTATCTTGAAAACAGTAGCAAGTCACCATTACTACATTCACCAAAAAGGTCACCTCTGAGCATTTTTGCTCATTTAGCCTTATTTTCTGAATTAGGTTGTCTCAGATCGAGCAGTAAACCACAGCAGTAAAGATACTACTGTTATGCTTGTTCACAGCCACAGAAATGATTCCTTCAGTCCAGGAACACAATGTACAAGTGATACATAACATTAACCTCATATCTCATTTGTAAGGATGTTGCTACCATATTGTATGATGATAAGTCCAAAACATTCTGCAACCATAAAGTACACTCACTATATGAAAAAATATTTGTTTCAATATCAGATATTCGGGCTTAACTGAAATCTCATGAAATTTAATGTTTGTAATTTTGAACATTTTCTTGCACAAAGAGGCCAGAATCCTTTTCTTCATTTACCACAAAAAAAACCAAGCCTGAGGTAAAATTGCATATACTTCAACAGACTGGAGAGATATGTTACTTACTGAAATCATACAGGAACAGCAAGGACTGACATGCACCAATCACACACACACAGAGACTCTCCAAATTCTGAACACAGGCTAAAGCCAGCAAACCTAAAAAGTAATCCATCACAGCCTGAACAGCTGCATAACACCAACAGGGAAGACAACGATACCCTTCAGATGTTTCCGATACGTGCAATTTTCTGACTTCAAACCTAAGGTGAAATGGATTTGAAAAATCTTCAAGTAGGTGAGTACAGAAGATTTAATACAGATACTGCTGACTTCAAGTTTATGAACTGCATCCAAAAAAAAAAGTTTAAGAAAAGAGCACATTTCTAAAATAGTCTGAAGAAAAAATATATACACACAGTGTTCCATAGCTATATAGTTACGAGGTTACAGTTGGATATTTCTTCAAAATATCAGTTATCAGTCTACGACCATCATCAACAGATGCTTACTTTGTAATAAGACAACACACACACACCAGGGAGTTTCTATTTCACGCTCAAAGTATTCCCAGTGTTTTACTGATAAAGTGAAAATATATAATGTCATCAACAGATAAACTTTTGACTAAGAACAAACAGCTACTGCTTACCTTTCGTTAAAAAAAAAAAAGAACAAAAAACCCCAGAATTCTTTATGCTGATGTCAGTTACCTTACTTTTTTATTAAGGGCATTATAAACGTAGTTCACATGCTTGTTTTAAGTGTACTTTGTGTGCAACCCTCTATACCCATAAGATCATAGGAGCTCACGTTTTAGATCAGGACCAGCATGCCCAAGTCCCAGCTGCCTGCCAGAGACACCTGAAAGAACCAATTCATCGCTGGAAGCACACGATCCGGTTTGCTAAACAAACCGTCTCGGAGATAAACGCGCAGTAGTTAAAGATTAAATTATAATGTCAGCGGGAATCCATCAGCGGGAATCCCTCCTCACCACGGAGCATGTCTTACCTCTCATGACTTGTCTTACCCAGAGCAAAACTACACAAAGCTCGTGGGCATGAAGTTGGGGGTTTAAGATTTATTGTCATGCGCGGGTCCCTTCCCCTAAGCACCATGTACGCGGGGCATTTGGTTCTGTTCTTGACCATAGCCCGGAACCATCAAAGAGGGGCTGGTGGGGAACCAGTGAAGGGGCAAAACCCGCACACCAGAGCCCCCGGGAGGCGCCGGCTCCCTCGGCGCCGGCACCTCCGCCAACGGCCCCTCTCCGCCTCGCCCCACACAGCCCCAGGGCTCCAGCGCCGCGGGCCC
>VZZY01006559.1:0-43494 GCA_013400335.1 Eurystomus gularis | reverse complement strand
CGGGGTTTCCTTCTGAGCTGCTGGCCCGCTCCGGCCTTGGGGCCGGCCTGCGGTGCCCGGAGGGAGGTTGCCTGGCCGTCCTCGGCCGGTCTGCCCTCGCCCCGCGGCCGGGTCGGGCAAGGGAGCCCCAGGGAGGGAAGATGACACCGCCCGGTGCTCTGGGGCGGCTGCGGGAAGGAGCCCCCCAGCCTGCCAGGTTCACTGGCACCCGGTGTGAGCGACGTGAGTCTTTTTTTGCTACAGGACTTGTGTAAGGCTCTGGTGGGCTCCGTGGGCAGCGGCCCAAGGCCTGTGAGGCTGCTGGACAGGAGGCAGGGAGAGGGGCCTGCCGGGCTGTGCCGTGGCTGGGCTGTCCCTGCCCTTTACTCGAGGGCAGAGACGTGGTGTTGGTTGCTCAGGGCCTAGAAGAAACAGGGGTTTGTGTGACAGGCGCATTGCCAGTTCTCAGAAGTGGATTTAAGCTTCTGCTCACCACCTTTGAATAATCCCCCTGTGGCAGCATGGAGAGCTCCTGTTTCTTCCTTTCTGCCCAGGTAGGGAAGAGAAAAGGAACATACAGGACTCTGTAGCACATGCTTAGTGCTTTAGAGCCTACAGCTCGGCTCGTTCAATGGGAGTAAGTGCATTCGAGATAATATTTTCCAGTGACCTCGAATACTTTAAGCAGTTTTGTTGCAGGCTGTCTTGAAAATATGCTTTCTGTATCATAGTGAATCAGGCAACAGATGGCTGGCCTTGTAATTCACTACTTGTGTTCTTGGAGCGTGGAAGCCATGAAGAGGAAAGGGCAAGTTGTGTGTAAGGAGAGTGAGCTCAGAGGGAGGGAACACAAAAGAGCACGTAGTTTTGGCCGGTGAGTGAGTGGAGGTGTAAGAGATGCAAGCACAAAACTGGCTCATGTAAAGGAGGCACAATCACAAGTATATTTCTGTTCCAGAGCAATGTATAGCAGTTAGAGTACATCAATGAATATGGCCCTTAAAGTTTACTGTAGGTTTTTCTAAATGTATAGAAATAACACGCTATTACACTTACATTGGGTCTAATTAGTGGCATTGGACTTCAGTACTCATAAAATTGACCCTTGTTTTACTGTAGACTTTGTTTTTAGTTAAGTCTGCTGTTCACCTTGGTCATCTGTGCTTCCTTCAGAATCAAGAATCCTAAGCTTAGAGGACTTAGACTTACTATCTTAAATAGAAGCAAAAAAAGATATAAAAGAGCATACTGGAAGTAGCCTACCATAAGGTGAAAAACACTGCATACATGTCATGTGTAAAACCAAATATAACCTGAGGTGGAACTATAAATAGTCTGTGTGCTAATCATAACTGTTTATTGCACAGTGACGTTGTGCTGAGATGGTCTGGGTGTTCTGTTCAAGTATTTCCAGAATTTGTTTGGAATTTTCTTTCAGCAAAACCTTAACCCTATTTCCTGGGCTTATAAATGTTATTTCAAAAATAATTACAGCATCTCTGTGACATGTTTCATCCCACACTGCAGGTCAATATTCCCAGTTTCTGGAAGTAGCCTACCATTTGGGGATTAATGGTTGTTTCCAATTCTTTTAATATTTTCTTCAGCATTTGCACAGAACTTCTCTTTCTCCTTGTTTGTAACAAGACTTGTTTCCTTGTCTCAGTCAAATACAAATTTCCATACAAGGCCAAAAATTTAATAATCTTATATAGCACAATAAAATGTTATATCTGATTTTCAGGTTTAGGTGGGCAGCTGGACACTAACATTTTTTCATCACTTTTTTTAGTGCTGTGGGAGTCAAAATGTATCATGGCACAAATTTATTTTAAAAACGACAGCACTTAAACATCATTTTACAGTATAAGTAATACATACGTGGTAAATACTTGATTTACTGAAACCAAAAAGAAAAACAGTGTTATATACACATACAAAAAATGATACATTCCTTCCAGTAAGCTCCAAAGTAACTCATTTAATGGACCTGTCAAATAGTCCATCCTGCACAGTCCTGAACAACACAGGTTGGAAAATGGGCCAACCCAAGTCACATTAGCAGGAATCTCTTCCAACAATCTCCCCTTACTGTAGAGTGCTGGTCCCCTTTTCTTAGGGATTAGAGCTAAGGCCAATAGTTCCTTGGGATTAAAGCTTTAAGCACCGCAGAATTTCATGTATATTCAATCTATTTTCTCTAGTTTTTATAGCTGCAGTATAGCTGTTTCTAATAAACCAAAAAACCCCACCCTGTCCTAGCCTTGCTAGCTGTTTTTGATAGCAAGTGAAGCGAATGCATCTGCACTTGTGGCTTATTCCCACGCCATCTTTCACCCACAAAAGAGAGAAAAAGGAGAGACAGACACAGAAATATGGGCAAGAAGATCTAGAAGACCGAGGAAAGCAACTTTCCACTATGTTCTTATGTGTTTAATTGCCAAAAATACTTGAAAATTAATTTGGGAAGTGAAATTAACTGGTCTTGGCTGGGAAAAGTAGATCTTTTATAGCAAACTATACAGAGAAAAAATAAAGCATTTGGAAGTTGGGACTTGGGCAATATTGCGCTCTTACCTTGCATCTTGAAATGAATAGATGAACATTTTCTTGTGAGAAAGGGGAAAAGGGGTCACATGCATTGCAATTAGAGTTTCCCTTTTCCTCGTTCCTTTACACCATGTCCTGGCTTGACATGGTCCCTTTTCCTCGTCTTCTTTGGGGGGGGGGGGGAAAGAGGGGTTAACAGAGAGCATCAGTCGTAGGTCTGGTGGATTGAACCTAAACCTGGACACACCAGCAACACATAAAATACTCTTTCTCTACTGGAGAACATAAATGTCTTAAGTAAACATTAATTTTGTATCCACAAAACCCAATTGTGTTACAGACACCAGGCCATCATGGTGCTACATGTCTCAAATTTTTCAGCTTTCTGTGCTCAGCAAGATAAAATTAGATTCAGGCATACAAAACATTCTCTTTCGCAAAAAAACCCAGCAAATTCTCTTCATCATTTCAGTTTGTTGGGTATCAGGTGCCTGAAGCTTTTCACTGATCCCATTAACAGAGAATTACACCTGCACTTCAAGTGATGGATCGCTGACAGGGGAGGAGCTGAACTTGCAGCAGTTTTGTAGCCAGCCAGAGCCTGTGCAGACGCTTCTCCCAGGTGCCAGCATCATTGCTGCTGTTACAGCAGTAAGCTCAATGCCCATGTAGGTCACCACTGGATGGATCTGGCTTTGAGTTGCAGTATAAAGGAGCAGATTAATCTGTAGAGGCCATCTATATGACTGGATGAAAAGGCCGCGTGTATGTTACTAGACCAAGAAGAGTTTTCTGGTTTCCAAGTCTGTGCAGCTCGGCTTCCTCCAAATGTCAGGTTGGTGTGGACAGTGGCACAATGACCCTTCCTTTCATCCATGCCCCCCACCCTGGCTTCTACACAAAGCCACGGCAGCCATGCTGGCTGAACAGGGCCGTAGCGTGCGCCCTCAGCTCCCTTGGGTGGATTTTTGCGGGAACAGGGTGCATGAGAAGACACTAGCAGGAAAAACAATCTTGGAAATAAATGGACTCTCCTGAAACAAACCGCACAAACTCACTCCTTATGTTCGAAAACACAGACTCCGCTCTTCACACTGGCTTTGTTTAACTGCCCTTTGTTAACTGTATCATTAGCAATGGCTGGTGTTTATTCTTCCAGCTTTCACTTTGTGTATGCACGCTGACCTTGCAGCCAGGTCACTTTCCCCTCATTTCACTGCTACTCTCTGCGATAGGATTTACAAGATATCATAGAGAACTTAAGAGTCTTCTCGATCAAAATTTTGCATGGTTGCTGTTGTTAATGTTCTGCCATAATGTTTCTTCTTATTGATGACTTGAAGATTTATACACCCACTGCCCATCAGGCAATCCATGAATCCTTTTTACATGGCTCATTTCAGGTTAGGCTAGTTTCATGAGCAGCTTCTGTGGCTTTTGAGAACTCTCCCTCCTGGAGGAGGAATGAAGTCTGACTTGAAAGATGGGGATTGATTCAGAGAAAGAAACTAGTTTCAGATGTACCGTATCTGTATATTGTATGGTGGTTAATGTAAACAATTAAAGGGTGGAATTTCTCATTGTCCCCTTCTATCATATTTCATATGTTTTGAAGCTCAAACCCACACGTCACAGGTATCAAGCAAACGGCGAAGCCAACATACCCACACCCCTTCTGCTCCTGAATGTCGATTTCCTTTTTCTATAAGCTTCTGTTACTGCTTTGTTTAAATAATATTCTGTGCAAGGCAAGACAAGGAATTTAATTATCTCTGTAAAATATTTAGCACTTTAACTTGACCAAAATAAAATACAACTGTAGTCCTAAGTACAGTATCAGGGCGATTAATAAGCTCAGTAACTGCAAGAGAAGCAGCAGTGGGTTTGTAACTAGGTCCTCTGTCTCAGGTCTCCCAAAGAGCTAGAAGGTTAATTAAACCCTGGCTTGTTTTTCTAACACTAAACCCTAAAATATTTTGTCAGTCTTCAGGTTCCTACTGGGAGAACCCTTGCTGAAATTCCTTCAAATATTTAAGAAGTGGAGAAAAAGGAAGGAAAGCAGTTAAGTTGTATCCAGAATTGACTTTTTTTTTGATGGAATGTCCCTTACAGGATGAAATTCACATCTGAAAATCTCCCTAATGAGTTTGAAGATGGTATCAACTGCCCTATTTTGGGGAGGCAGAGGGAGAAAAGGCAGCAAACAGAAAGAGAATGGTGTTGAGGAAAGCAAATGATCCCCAGCAGGCAAGGGTGGGGTAGGAGGAAAGCAAAATTCCTCTGCCAGGTTTTGATCAGGATGAAGACGAACCCAGCAGTGTCCACAGTGTAATTTGACTCCCTCTATCTGACTGCCTGAGAACCTTTAAGGTCCTGGAGGCCTGTGAGTATCGTGGTAGATCTAGGATCCCAGGATTTGCCAGCAGTAATCGTCATGAACCATTTTAGTGTGTAGCAACACCATTTTATCCACAGATTCAAAACAGTGCTATGAGAGCTTCTATGAAGGAAGTTAACTCCATCCCAGCTAGCTCCAGTGCAATATTTAAATCATTTAGATCATCATTATGCCAACACAAAATTGCATGGAGGGTCTAGAAGATGTCTTCTCAGAGCTTTTCAATTTAGGCACAAAAATTAGTACCGGTTACACTGTACCCAACTCATCATGTTCTTACAACAACCAGTCAACAACCTGATTGAGTTGGTTTCCCTAAGATGGCTTAGTGTAGGATTATGCCAGAGATGTTCATGAAACAACACCCTGACTTTGACATCACCACTATTTAAAACAGAGCCTGTAGGCAGTTCTGGGTGAAATGGTGGGAGATAAAATTCCACATCTGGTATTTTACCAAAAGTTCAAATCCTGTCTGACCTGGAAATGGTTACAGAAGAGAAACTTCATAGATAGAGTGAATATTTGAATGTTCAACTTTATCATGATCTGGATAGTAGCAAGGCTACTCTTAGATGAAAAATTCAGAGGGAATTTCTATAGAATCACAGAGTCACAGAACAGCCTAGATTGGAAAAGACCTCTAAGATCATCAAGTCCAATAATTAACCTAACACTGACAAGTCCTTGACTAAAAAGAGAAGCCTCCTTTTTCAAGCATCTACTTCTAGCTATGGGATAAATTCAAAGGAATTTTCCCAGTAAGGTTAAAAGATAAATCCTCAAATCCTTGCTTGTTAGGGATTTCTCACCTTTTCCTTTGATACTTCTAGCAATGATTTTTTTTGGAAGAAACAGATAGTGAAGTTCACGGCTTTCCACTGCGATGGCCTGCAGTTGCTTTTCTCATTCACTCTGTACAGTGTTTGGGGTTTTTTAAAATCTACTTATTAAGTTTTATAGAAGTACTGAAGGAAACCTTATCCCAAAGGAAAAACTATTAAAGGCGTCAGATATAGAAGCAAATATCTAGTTTTGCGTTTTCATTTCAATTTGCAGACAGCGCTCAGAAAGCTGGCACTGGTCCACGCAGTCTCGTGCCGCCGGCTTGTGGCCCAGCAGGGAACAGCCTCTGGAGACATCAACCTGAACCTGTGCCAACAGGCAGTATTTTAGATGTATTTGCAGATAAGTCCTGTTAATCCAACTCTGTAAAAATGAGGCACAATGCGCTTGTCCCATTAAATAATTTAAGTCATTTCTCTACATTTTAGGTGCTTTCATTTCTTTGCCTAGACTTTCAGATTTTAAGGTGATCCTAGCATTGAAACCAGAAGTTACCGATTTTTGCATTTGATATCAGCTTAGCAATGATTTTTCACCTTACAGTACTACAACAGAAAAGATACGGTGGATTTTGTATGAAAGAAAGTAAAAATCCTGGAAGCGTAGTTAACTTTTTGTTATCTGTGGGTTGTAACAAATGAAACATTTCTGCATGCAGTCAGTTAATTATTTTTAACCGAATTCATTTTCCGTAGGAAATTCTGGTTTTATTTATCTAATTTCATAAATTCACAGCCACCTGCAGGAACACAGAAAAAAAGTTAAGATTTTTACATTTAGGGAAATTGTTTTATAGTATGGTAAAGGGATTTTTTTTTTCCAAAATGTACACATTAAAAGCCACCTTGTCTTTTAAAATTAGTATGTCAGCCACAAATCATTAGCTGTACATAATAATCAGAATTTTGGGGTTTTATTCCATATCACTGGGAAAGAATCATTGCCTGAAATTTATTTAACAGCAACAAAACTAGCACGGGGAATCCATTTCCATACTAGCTATATTAAAGAGCAGTTTCATTCCATCCCCAGATGCCTGTCTATGTTTCTGCAGGAAAAAATGTTGTGTTGTGTGAAGTGCCCCCCATCACCAGAGTTATGAAACTATGGGGAATGCAGAGGACGTGATAGTAACCTTGCTGAAGAGCTGCATGTGTCCTTCTTCTGAAGCCCTTAAATGACCACCAAGACAAACCAGAAGGACAAGGTTGAAATGTGGGATCAAAGACCTTCAAGAGGGTCAGGAAAGGCTAACAGCCTGAAGAAGTGGAGAGAACAGAAAAGGGAAAACATTTAATGAAGGAGTCTACAGAAAAACTGGCCAGCAAGCCAGGGCAGAGTAGCTGGAGCAAGGAGAGGGAGATGCTACCTAGCCAGGGGGTGGGCAGGGGATGGGTAGCATACTATTTCTCTGACATAATCTTTTCTACATCAGTCTTCATCTTCTGGGACTCAAAGAAATCTCCTTTCCTAGCAATGACTCTCTTTCTGGCACTCCTTAAGATAGACTTTCCTCCTCTCCCAAACAGATTGCTTTGAACAGCTCTCAAAAATCCTGCTCATCCTGGGAAGATGCTACAAAAAGGCAGTGTGTTTGAGTTATCAGAGGCAGCTTCACCTTCCACGCATGAGGAGAAACACATTTGAACTCACAGATCAAATGTGGAGTATGTTACAAGTGCACCTATCCACCTTGGTAAAGAAGAGTAAGCTTAAAGTACGAAATTTTGAGTATGAACTTTCAGTATGAAAGCAGGAACATCATTATCAGGATGATAGTGCTAGGTGTCTAATGGTGCAAACAACTGTGCTATCTCCCCCTATAACACACACAAAAAAATTAAAAAATGAAAGAGTAAATGTGACAGCTCTTACTCCAAGCTAATTCTGAAGACCAGAGGAATTCAACCTGGTCGTGTTTTCAGCTTGAGCCACCACTATACTTGCCTCCTTTTCTTCTCCCCTAGCAAGTGATTTATATCCATTTCCTGAGTCACTCAAACTTAATTTAGGAACTAACTAGTAATAGCGCAATGATCTTAGAGCCTTCTGCAGCTCTGTTAAAATCCAAACAACTTTTCAATCAGCTTGCTTCCAGCACGGGCAGAAACAAGGTCAAGTGCCAGCAGACAGAGAAGGCCCTCAAATCCCACGTGTTCCCGTAGCTCTGGAGTATTTTCAGGATGTCAGTCCTGGACCCCCCTGCAAAACAGAAACACTTCAACTGCCAGCAGGGAGGCACTAGGGCTAATTAGCTGGTCTGGAAGATCAAGATCCACACTGACAGCATCCAGCACTCTCTCCAGCATTTTATGGATGGTACCCCTCTGTGTCACCCGCCTCTGAACCTGCTCCTTTAGCAGCTCCCTTTCTGATATTAACCAGCCCTGCCTAGTGTGCAGCTACAGTAGCTATTTTGAGTTGGTCAGCTCTTACCGCATGAAAATTGGAAAAAATTATTCTACCTAGAGAGAGAAGGCTTGTATGAGGAGTTTAATTTTCATTTCTGCCAAGTATAGGACAGAGAGAGCGTCCAAGGCAGAGTCCCAGGGTAGTCACACCCCAAGATAGTTTTGAACTTCTTTTTGAGACTGAATAGCTCAGAAGAAAAGGGCTTATTTCTTGTTTATCTGGAAAATTATACTATTCTGAGAGAAGGAGTTAGAAGCACAGAAATGTAAACATTTGAACTCTGGCCACACTTTGGAAAAGGGGGAGGCAAGACACCACCACACGATGTTTCCATGCACAACTCAAGGACAGGGGCTTTGGTATCACCACTAGCAAGGTGAGTGCATTGCCAGATATGCGCAACCCGTCATGACCTGCCATGAGGGCTTAGACAGATTGTGATTTGTTTAACCCGGGTCACTGCCAGAGAGCTCCATGTTCACAGCTCTGGAGGTTACTTAAGCTGTTTTAACAGCTATACACTGTGGTCCATCCACCTGTACACCCTCAGCTGAGGACTATACAGACTGAACAAAAGACAACTCTTTCCTCCAGCATATGTTAATGACACTATTCATTTTCACATAATACATTATTTGAGACACAGATGCGTGGTCACTTTCAGAAGTCACTTTAAAAAGCCTTTTACAGGAAATATTAATAAAATAAACCTTTATCAACTAATTATGTTTTTGCACAAACATACCATAACAGACTATTTCTGGGTTGTTCCTTGTCTTCATTTATCCTCCTGCTTAGGACTAGCTTCTGAAGAGTACAGGTGAAGCTGGTAAGAGCTAGACCATAAAATTTCTAATTTGATTTTCTAGGCTATAAGGATCTCTGGTTTTGTCCATCACAGCAGCCTGAGGAAATACTCACATGTCCAAAGTATAATTAAAAATTGATGGGAAGAGGGGAGGAGGGAATCTTTAAGTGAATTACACCATTATTTAAATACTCTTCTCTGAATTCATCAAGGGAAAGCTCATTTCAATATTATCATGTCAAAAGCTATTAGTTATTAAATTAAAATGCAGTATAATTAGAAACGAGATTCCCTTGCAAGCTTACCTTGGGTAGGTCCTCCCTGGGTGACAAAATGGAAGTAGTACAAGAATAATGAAGTCTGAAGAAGAGGCCTAGAAAGCCATTACAATAAGCCTGGAAGTAAATATCCAGATAAGAACCTTCTGCTTTAGAGTTCTTTTTTTTCCTGCTTTGTATCAGTAGAACTGTGTTCTACAGTGACATGAACAAACTCCTTGAGTTTGGATGGAGAGAGGACAACTTTTATGTGTGCACTGGAAGGTAGTTATGAAGATGTCAGATGGTTTCCTGCGTGAGAGTAGGGGTGGCATGTGGTTTTGGTATCTGAAGTGTTCACAGGAGTAAGTTCCATTAGGAGAAGACTTTTTTCTTACTCAGCCATCAAATGGTAAGATGGTCTTTAGCACTGGCCTTCACATTTGAAGAAAAGGCCTGATAGCTGAAATGCCATGATAACAGTACCCCTCAGCGGGTCCGGACTAACAATTGCCACCTCTTAGTTTCAGTGTATATGTGGTTTCACAGAGAAGGAGGAATAGGCAACCAGAGACACAACAGTACCATAAGTTTTGAGACCACAAAGACATCCGGGCAGCATGGGCTTTTTCTGCCACAGGTTTCTACTTCAGGATTTGATCCTATTAGACATTGGTGCCCATAGTAATAAAGCCACTAAGACAGCTGTAAAACAAAAGATATCACTGACAGGAAAGAAAGGACAATGAGATCTCTTATAAATTCTTGCTCTGACCATCACTGCTCCCCAAATAAGGCAGTAAATATTTCTAACAGGTGATGCTATGTACATCTAGAGTCCTCTAGCAATACTGCAAACAAGTCTTCACTACTTTTAACATCCTGTTAGTCTTTTCCAGCTGTTCCTCAAGACAGAAAGACACTGTGGGCCTTGCCCTAAGCACCAAACTGAATCTCAGTAAGACTAAGCCTGAATCCCCTCACTGAGCTGTTGTTAAGTGAGAACAGGTTTTCTCTTGTGAGTGGAAGGGCACAATTCTATTGTTTCACTTTTGTAAAGGCACTATGTATGAAGTTACTATATTTTGTTCTATTTCACATGGTGAGTGGGAGCAAGAACTGTTTTGTCACAGGTTGCACACCAAGCACTCTTCCTTGGAAGGGCCATTTACCCTTCTGATGGGTGGATTAGCAAATCCCTCCTTGCCTGTGGGACAGCCAGAGAGGAAAATCTGGGTGTACTGACCGTTTGGGCACTGCTTCTGAATCCATGCTGAAAACTCAGAGAAGCCCAAGGGAATTAAACACTTGACTCTCCTCAAACTGAAAAGGAAGTCACGTGCCTAATCCTATTAGTGCCTGTGAAATTCCCAGACCTAATATTAGCTACAGAAGTTGCTCCACTGAGATATCCCTTTGAGACGAAGAAAAAAAAACATATTGCTTCAGTGCAATTTGTTCTCCCTAACCACGTTATCACATTGGAGTTAACAGCAATAATTTATGTGCCATTATGTGCAGTACTTAATTTAGATAGGCCAACTGCCTTCTTGTATGGTTGCCAGCAAAAAGTGCATAGTCTCAGGAAATAACAAGTTTGTGGGTTTCCCATCTTTCTGCGGTTCTAGGCTGGGGGCCATGGGGGGATGTTGTTTGTTCCCATCTGACGATGAACTAACCTGGGTCTGAGCAAATTTCCCTCCCTAGAAATACAGTGTTTTGCTCTGCAGCACGTGGTTATGTCTTGTCCACACCTCACAGCTGCAGGTTATTCAAAAGCCCTTTCAAGAAAGCATTTCTTAGTGGTTTGAGATCTTCTTCATTCTTTAGTGAGCCATTAACATTAAATTAATCAGATAAGAAATATGGGATTTGTCAGGCAAACTTCTATCATGTTCAGTAAGTAAGTCTCATTCTTGAAACTACCTGCTGGCAGAGAGAGCCAGCAATGCTTCCCCATCCTTCTGGCAGATTATGCCATTCTAACCCAAATAAATGCTCTGTACTGAAAACCTCCAAGTTCTTAAAGACAAAAAGTTAATATAGGTGTGCAAAATACCGTGAATTTAGAATAAAGCTTTGAAAACAATAGGAATTACATTATTATGTGCTGGGTGTAGATGGAAGGAACAAAGTAGCAAAACAAGGAAGAAGACCAAACAAAGGGAGAGAGCTGAGTCCATCCATTCAGCATTGATTGCATTTTCCTTATGCTTCAGTTTTATGCAACTGTGTAAAGCAGCACCTGGCAGCTGGAAGAAAGCCTGCTTATGCACAGAACCAGCTGGGCTCGTTCATTCAAACACAACACTTGCAGACATTGTGTGAAGAGAGGAGTAACTGCAATAGGAAGAATTTTGCCCCAGGAAGCGTCAGGAGATTGGCTCAGCCCTGTGGCACAGTGGACTGCCACCTGCAAACCTCCAGCCACTTTTGCAACCTCCAAACCGGCTTTGCTGTACAGAGGTGAAGTGCAGAAGACAGTAGTTGTTAGGTCTGCAGTCCTCCATCTACTGTCCCCTCTTGCCTACAAAGAGGCAAGACTAACCACATCAACTGTACAGGGATATTTTCTGGTTGCTAATCCACAAGGAGACAACTATGTACATCCCAGTCACTGTAATTCCTGAACAGGAATTAACTCAAACTCATCATCTTAAATGTCACCACGTAAATGGAAATGTTTGATGTCCAAACAAGCTGCAGGGCCCATATTCTGCTTCATGAGTACCATCTGGCTGGATTATGAAGAGGAGAGCTTTGACCAGGTGGAATGAAGAACAGTATTGTCCGTTCTGGAAACCACCATGAAAGGGCTCACACTTCCCCTGGGTGGTGGGGGAAACACAAATGCCAGGGGAGAGCCCGAACTGCTGCCACAAGAGCCTTCCCTCCACAGACTCGAAAAAGTAGCCTGTAACAGCATACTTAAGTGTATCTGCATGGTACAGGTCTACAATTAAAAGCAGCAACTTCCAGCCCTAGTCTTGACTATGTAACTTTGCTACAGTTGAATTAAAAGATGGGAAAAATGGAGTCCGGGTGAAGGAAGACTTCCCCTTCGTTTAGGAGGATCAAGTTAAAGAGCAATTAAGTAAACTGGATACCTGTAAGTCCATAGGTCCTGATAGGATACACCTGTGGGTGCTGAGGGAGCTGGCAGAGGTCATTGCTGGGCTGCTCTCCATCATCTTTGAAAGGTCCTGGAGATCAGGCAAGGTGTCTGAGGACTGGAGAAACACAAATGTTACTCTGGTCTTCAAAAAGGGCAAGAAGGAGGATCCAGGAAACTACAGACCAGTCAGCCTCACCTCCATCCCTGGAAAGATGATGGAACAGTTTGTTCTGGGCATCATCTCAAAGCATATGGAGGAAAAGAGGGTTATCAGTAGCAGTCAACATGAATTCACCAAGGAGAAGTCATGTCTGACTAATCTGATAGCCTTCTACAATGGAATGACTAGATGAATAGATGTGAGGAGGGCTGTGGACGTTGTCTACCTTGACTTCAGCAAGGCATTCGGCACCATCTCCCACAGCGTCCTAGTGGGCAAGCTTAGGAAGTGTGGGTTAAATGAATGGACAGTGAGGTGGATTGAAAATTGGCTGAAAGGTGGAACTCAGAAGGTTGTGATTAATGGCACGGAGTCTGGAGATTGGTGACAAGTGGTGTTCCCCAGGGGTCAGTACTGGGTCCAGTCCTGTTCAATATATTCATCAATGACCGGGTTGAAGGGATAGAGTGCATCCTCTGCAAGTTTGCTGATGATACAAAACTGGGAGGGGTGACTGACACACCAGAAGGCTGTGCTACCATTCAGTGAGATCTGGACAGGCTGGAGAGTTGGGTTGAAAGAAACATTATGAAATTCAACAAGGGCAAGTGTAGGGTGCTGCACCTGGGGAGGAATAACCCCATGTACCAGTACGGGTTAGGGGTTGACCTGCTGGAAAGCAGCTCTGTGGAAAGAGACCTGGGAGTCCTGGTGGACAACAGGATGCAGGTCGAGGGAGGTTCTCCTCCCCCTCTACTCTGCCCTGGTGTGGCCGTATCTGGAGTACTGTGTCCAGTTCTGGGCTCCCTGGTTCAAGAGAGACAAGGAGCTCCTGGAAAGGGTGCAGAGAAGGGCTACTGATAAGGGGACTGGAACATGTCCCTCATGAGGAAAGGCTGAAGGACTTGGGTCTATTTAGTCTGGAGATGACTGAGGGAGGATCTCATCCACACTTATAAATGCTTAAAGAGTGGATGTCAGGAAGATGGGGTCAGTCTTTTTTCTGTGGAGCCCAGTGACAGGACAAGAGGGAATGGAAATAAACTTGAGCTCAGGGAGTTCCATCTAAACTTGAGAAGGAACTTCTTTACTTTGAGGGTGGCGGAGCACTAGAACAGGCTGCCCCTGGGAGGTGGTGGAGTCTCCGTCTCTGGAGACATTCGAAACCTGCCCTTGGTGGCCCTGCTCTGGCAGGGGGATTGGCCTAGATGATCTCCAGAGGTCCCTTCCAACCATTCAGTGATTCTGTGAGAGCATAGCACTTTCCTACCTTTGACAAGAAGCTCTGAGCTGATGGGAAACATACAAGAAATAGCATTTTCCTGAAAATACTTGCAGGTTTGTACTTCATTACAGTTGAGGTGTGAGGAGATTTATATGTGTTCTTAAACCCTACCTAGTTTCTCTCTTCTACTGATTTTCCTCATAAATAGAGCAACCACTTGCACATAGCCACTTGTAACATCATTAGACAAGTAAGTAAAAGAGATGTCACAAGACTAGGCCACCGCTGAATTCAGCTCTTGCAAACATTGCCCTGCATCAGCGAGATGAAAAACAAATGCAGTTCACATCACAAGTCACAGCGAAGAAAAGAAAAACAACCCATCATCAGAGTCAACTGTGGTCTGTACCATGGTCTTCACCATCGGTCCCCTGGAAGCCTGCCCATGACAACCCATCAGTTATGTGTCAGCGTCTGTGCAGAGGCATTTACCACAGATGGCAAGGTGGCATCTGCTTTTGGTAGTCTGCTTTCTAGCAAATGTCTTGGGAAGCAACGTGCTTTGCATTTCCACTAGCAAGCAGGAATGCCTGCTCCAGCCAGGCCACCTCACGTGGCACAACTCCAGTCCCAGCAGGCTCAGCATAGAGCCCATCACAATCCAGCCCCTTCAGCACATAGCTTTATCAGAGCAGGAACATAGTGACATTAGCACTATACGGCATTTAAAAAATACGCATCTTATAATATATATTGATATAATATCATATATCATACGACATACTGATATCCTATGTGATATTATTGTGGCTAACCAATAAATGCCTAGAAGGGAAGAAGTACGCAGAAAGTGCATTCACCTGTTCCTCCCCCCAAAAAGCCCTCTGCCCAACGTAACTGCAGTCAGGAGTGCAGCACATCTGAAATATGAATTCATGCCCAGTGCAGCAGCTGGTTGTTTCTGGTGTTGAGGACACAACATCGCTTTTATGGAATTCCAGGTTGTTTTCCTAAATATATTTATGTGATATAGGGGTAAAAAAAAAAAAAAAAAGGATGGAATAAGTGAGATTAAGGAATCTAGAAGAGCTACACACAAAAAGTGCCACTACTACCACAGTCAACTTCCCGCTGTTTGCAATTTAAAGAGAGGGTGTTTATGAAGCTCCCACAACCTAGAGGTCACTGTGATGTGGACTTAGTACAGAAACAAACCACCTAACAACATTCCCTGTGCCTTCATCTGAGCAGCAAAGGTTTTATTCCATTTCCACGGCGACCTTGCACAGTGCTGGCCGTCAAATGCTGTGGTGACGTGCTGCCCCCCTAACCTACCCTTGTCCATACACCCCCCTGCTGACTGCTTCTGCTTCTCCAGTACGTGGAGTTGTGATGTCTGGCACTGGCTGGTTCAGCAAGAGAAAGCAAAGAGGACTCGCAGAAGGACAGGTGGACAGGCAATGAGAGAAGACAGGTAGCACCAAGAATTACCAGCAGCAATGTCTCTTCCGTAGCACATGGCAAGGCAACACATGTGAAGGAACAGGGCTCCGCTGTCAGCTAGGGCTTTGCTTTTCATGGCTTGGTTTTTGCATGCATGTATTAATGATCATACCATCTTAATCAAATGAATTATTATACTGTACCACTAAAAGCTTCAACCCATATTTTTCACCTTAGAGCAGGAAAAAAAAAAATAGTCCTGGAATAGAGCATTAAAAACTACAGATAAAAATCACTGGCTTTAAAAAAAAAAAAATTCTAGATCTGAGGAGATTCAATGGAGGCACAGAGGTAAGAAAAAGCTGTATTTGTGCAAACCAGGAAAGTAACGGAAAATAAGTTTCTGCTTGTGTGCTCTAGAATTGGAGCCCATCCTCTCCACAGCCCATACAGTGGCACACAGGGCAACTCCTCTGTCATTTTAAGGCAGCTCAGCACAATCCAGAATATTCAGAGGAGCAAAGGGTCAGGGAAGGGAGAACCTACAGGAGAAACCAAGAACTCAGTGCTTGCAGCCTAGCAAAAAGATGACAGAGGAACATGGTATTATCACACACCTGCCATTTATACAGGTACAAATATCCTAAAGAAGACCAAGCAGGTACAGAGGCAGGCCACAGAAATACCAGAGGTAGAAATTGTAAAGATCTACTTCTGTTGGGCAGCTTTGTGATAAAAATATGGAGAAGGGAGCAAAAATGCCAAGTGAGCTTCCAGTGGGTCTTGGTTTGCTTTCAGGTGGGAGTGTATGGTGTTGGTGTAGAGCTGAGGAATGGGGAAGGTCTCCATCTTGAGAAATAGAAACTTCAAACATGTCAGATTTGAAAAATTGCTTTAATCTACAGCACCTATCTGTACAGCCAGCTTACCCTGCTGGAGTCTCAACTTCTTAAGGTCATACAGCTTTGGGTTTACTTTGGAGGATTCCTCAGGAAAGGGAACATCCCTCCCCCCATCTCGGTGATTTGGAGGAGGATGCAAAACTTCACATACTACTTCTGCAAATGCAACGGTAACACACTGACCCTCCGCAGTTCTGAACGGCTGGCGCAGCGCAGGGAACGGCTGTAGGGTTACGCTTGTTCTTTACTCCCAGCCCCCACAAAACAACCCACCCCAGATTATTGCTGCAGACACGTGGCCCTCACACGGATGTTTGTAGGACTGAGATCAAGAAGCATAAATAGAAATAAAAGCAACCAAAGCAGAAAGAAAATAGCCCTTAGTGCACGTTTAGTTACAAAAACCAGAGTGGCATATAGGAAAAGAGCGCAGATCTCCCAGTTACATCATTGGCTACTTACTTGGTAACATCGCAAAAAAACACACGCTGGGCAGTCACCCGTTTTCATTCAAGCACCATTAGAAAACCCCGTATTCCAGCATATTACGTACAAAATCACGCAGTTAAAATAAGCAACTGAAAGCGTGAATGAGATTCTAATATACAGTACATTCACACAGCCAAAGCTATTTTATTTTACAAGATGAGTCTTTTGCATTAATCTTTTCTGAAAGCCCAGTAGAAACAGCGTGAATTACTTAAGCAAAATTGAAGAGACAACTTACAAAGTAATATTTGCATAGCACTGTAAATCTGCGTATTTATTTGGGCACAGTTCTTAGTAGAAACTACGGCAGGTGACAGGGTTGGGTTTTCTCAATAGCTTCCTGTTTTTAACCAGATTCAGACACATCTCCTCTGAATGTCATAAAATCAAGTGTAGGAAATAACTGTAAAAATGTACAAAAATATATACACATGCAAATGCGTACCCTGTATACAGTTTTATTACTCATTAAGATTTGGCTGATAATGATCATCAGGTACTTACACTTCCCTTCAAATGCCAAGTTTGTAAGAAAACAGTCGGGTTCAGGGTGGTGAGTTTTCTGAGAGAGAAAGTTTTCATTAAAGCTACAGTACTCGCTGGTGATCGTTAGGAGTGAGCGACACGCCAGCTGACAGCAGCTGCCTGGCGTTCAGGCAAGGAGCATTCAGTTGTCACAAGGGAGAGCTCTGACAAAGCCGAAGCAAAACAGTACGAAGGGACACAGCTGGGCTCTGCACAGATGCACATGCAGGGAAATAAAGGAAGTCCACAGAACCAGTTCATGCCTCAGGGAGGGGAAGAAAAAAAAAAAATCCATTCCCAGTTAGCCTCTGCTGCCCACTCTTCATCCCTCTGCAAATTAGATTTTAGTAAATTGGTGTGCTTTCCTTCAAAATGCGCATTGGCCAAAAGAAAAAGAAAGAAATAAAACTTTTATAAGACTGCAAATCATGTTAGCCCCCACACTAAAGAATACTTCCAATCTAGTTCTCACAAGTGCTATTATATTCTGGTTTCTGCTAAAGTGCCTATTTAAAAAATACATTTCCTCTTAAAAAGATAAAACACTGCTTCTGCTAATGTAAGGCTTTTTAGAAGTAGACAACTGGCTGCAGTCAAGTACTCTCAACAGTGAAAGTGCACAAATTAGCTTTCTTCAGTTTCCAAAACTGAAGGGCAGCTTGTAACTACAGGTGTAATGTTTTAAGAAACACAGGCAGCTTTCCATAAACCTAGAGAGGCCGAGGATAAGAGAAACATGAAATGTTTGGCTTACAGATGCCAATACACCGTCTTCCCAATTCCAAAGTATGAAATATTTTCATGGCATTTTCTGGTGGCTACCAAACGTGGTGCAGACACTAACACTGACTTCCAGAAAGTCTTCCCTCAAAAACGTAGCAGGTAAAAAACCCCCACAACCAGTCTGCTGGGTTCTTGATGCAGAGATCGCTGATTGTCTCAGCTGGTTGCCCTTAGGACAAATTCTGACCCCTGGCAAGGGTTACCTTGGAAGCTGTAACAGGGAGGTTTCACATTCGTGTCAGAGTCTGCCTGTCCACATACACGCTTATCTCTGCTTTGCAAAGTTCCTGGCAATTGCTCAATTTTCCCAGGGCAAGAACTTGGCTGGACCTGTTGGCGTTCCTCTTCTCTTCAGTGATGCAGTTTGCAGCCCTCAGCATGGCTGTCACCTGCTTCAAATCCCGGCTTCGCTCAGCACTGGCAGCCCCAGAGCAGCCCATTATGGATCAAACAGTTCAGAAATATGAAACAAGTAGCTGTGACAAAATGGGTCAAAGTACAAATTCAGCATTGCCGTTATGGGTACAGGCTCCTTTGCACACGCGTAAACCAGAATGTGTAGTAGTTGTCTGCTGTGAACCTGAAACTTCACACCAAGTGACACAGGCACACGGGCATCCAGGAGGCACTCCAAGCTACATGGCTGTGTCCAGTTTTCAAAGGAAATCTAGGAATGGATTTTTTCCCTTTTATCTTCACTGGCCCCCAATCTTGGCCTTAGGCTTCTTAATACATATTTCTCCAAGATGACAAAATAAGTGAATATTATCTGTCTTCAATCTGGAACACTCCACATGGTGTGAACTCAGCATTGTAAAAGCCTCCAACCCCACATTCTTTAATCAAAATGTGTATGAATTAAAAACAGATTTTGGGATGGTCCCAGACCTTCAGCAGTTATCAGATGTATGGTGACCCCTGCTTGCTAGTTACTCCAGCTGTTAGTGAAGACCTTGTCCTGGCTCCCTTCTGTTGCTTTCATCAATGCCAGAGGGACCTGTTACCAGGTAGCAATGGCTTGTGTGAGCAGGCCTGGGATGGACGTCCCTTCCCTAAGAAAAGTTTTGCTCTGAAGTGGCAAAGTTGCATTATCACCTAACACAAACGGTGTCACTTCAGACCTACTGAGCACATCAGCCGGCACCAAAATGCAGAAAGGCAAAAACCCAGCTATGTGAGACATATTTCTACAGGACTGGTTGAACTGGAAAGCTCCAAGTTCCAGCTAAGAGGCTGTAACCAAGCCATCTGCAGAAAATACAGGCAAGCAAATATACAGACATAGTGATGGAGATGAGCGGTACCATGTTGAAGTGAGCAGACGCACTCACTTTTTTTCTGTGAATACTAGGCCATTAGGACAAAGGTAGTAGCCATATTCATTGGTCAGCAATTAAGTGTAGAGCCCTTCAAGATAAGTTAAAGCAGAACAAAGGAACATTGCCCATGCTCTTTATGCGGAAGACAGGTATTTTGCTCAGTGATGCAAAGTTGATTGCAAGAGCACTTCAGCCCACAGTGAGCAAGAGAACCGTAAGTCCTACCGAGCCAAGATCTCTGGATACCAGTTATCTTCAGCATCAGCTTTTTGTGCCTTCCTAACCGAGGGATGCCACAACACCAGCAATCTCCAGGCTCTCCCACCAGGTTCTTAGACGCAGGTCAATGTGATGCTACCTTGGAGCTGCAAATCCCACTTTTGAGAGCAACGTCACTGTTCTTCATGACAACAACAAGTGCTGCCAAGGCCAAGGGCATAGCGTCTGTCCATACTAGTCTGAGAACCATTCATCTTCTGCATCAATGCTGAACTCCATGGCAGTCAGCTGGCAAGTCCATACTGGAGAACATGGTACTTAGTCTAAATAATCAAGCAATAAATGAAAGTTTTGAAAGATGGAGAGAGAAAACACTCCTATAGCTTTAAGTTTATTAAACCTGGCATGGTTGAAAAGCAAAAGACGAAAAACATGATATATTTTTGTTTATTATTGCTCTTAAAGGGCCTGGTAGTCAAATATACAAGCTATGTTCTATTAAATCAGAAGAAAATAAGATATAAAATCTATGCTCACTTTTCCAATCGAAGCCACTTGCTAATCTTCATTAGTGACATTAACTTCAGCTATTTCCAGCCACTTTAATTTATACATACTCAGTGTAGGTGTGCGCGCGTCTCTGTATAAAAACCCGTTTGAGGTGCTAAAAATCCAAAATGAAGAGATTCTCGTTGGCCCTGTACTGTTTTGTGCATTGCTGTATATTTCAGTTTTCCCAATGGTTACTGATATGTGTGTTTCAAAGAGCAAAATTTAAGTAACTGATGACATATTTATTATATTTTCCAAAAGAAAGCATGACTACTACGTTATGATAAGAAAATAGGAAATGTTGATTATTCTCCCCTTGATGTACATGCACTAATCCCATGATTCCGAACTGGGAGTTACATGCACTAAGAGGAGTAAAGAATCCTGTGAAGAGAAAGGCTATTAATTCCCTTCTCCTTTAAGCATCTCCCCTCTTCCCAGCATTAAGAAGGGATTTATTTTGTGAAATTTTTATCATGCCCATTAATATACTGTTCAAACTATAATTATAAAACAGAGTCAGCTGTCAGCCTGCTTTGCAAGCCTCGCTCTGCTGAGCCAGTACAACTTATATATACTCAATATCATCTTCAGGAACCAAGTATACAGCATTCGTATCATCTTTCTAAGCAGCAAGAACGATATCCATTACTGGATTACTTTAGAAAAAAAAAAAGAATAAAGAAAGAAAATCCAACTGCTTTTAGTCCTCCAGTTAAAAAAAACAGGGAAAATTCAGAGAGTTATCTTTATCAGCATTTCAAAGTCTAACCATATTTAAAGACAAACTACAAAAACATCCAGCAAGGAAAGCAGAGTCATGGCTAGGCTCTGTTCTCCTCCATTCCCAAAGCGTATTCCAAATTCCACTAACATTAACAACAGTTTTGCATCCCCTATCTTAGGGAAGATTTATTGAGGGGACAAAGATGACATCCTAATGGTGGGGCTATGGGTACAATGATTCACTGAGGATGAGTCTAACAGGAGACAGATATCACAGGTCATCCTTCAAATCCTCTTGTTGAAAAGACCACAAATAAAAATCAAGTGCATGACAGAATAGTGATTAATGACCCAAAGTAAAATATTTTTTAAGTTACAAAATGGCTCTTCCAGTGTTTGAAAACAGAAAAACCTGTGGGAGAAGAGGTTACATTCCAACAGTTAGAGTAAATACGGAAAGAAGGTAAATTATTACTCTCTTATCTTGGTTACTAGAGCAAAGATGAAAATAATGACCAGTGCTTTGATAAGATCTGCTCTTCACAAAAGCAAGATAAATACTCTAGTGGCAGCTGGGTTAAAAATACAGATCCTGAGGGTCAGCTTCTGCCCTCAGCTGTAGATCTGCAACCCATTTCATCAACTTCGGAGCGTAGCCAAATGCAGATTGTGGCCTTCAGACTCAAACATACAGGTAGTTTCCATCTGTTTGCAAATAATTCTCCAGCTATGCGTACAACAGCAATCTACAAAATCTCAGAATGTGCGTTTGTAAAAAAGGAAAAAAAAAAGAAAAAGAGACAGGTACAGCCATGATTCTGATCTCTAATTTTCAGTGAAAAAACCCAAAAGGTCAACAAGCAAAACTAAATATATTTAAAATCCCTGAAGAGACCCCATACTCTTTCTAATGCTTAACAGCACAGCTCACCTTGCAATATATTTCACATTAACATCTAAAGCACAACCAAGCAGAAAGTGCAGCATAATCTATCATTACAGCACACAGGGTAAGATCCTGGCCCCATCTGAATCGATGTTGAAACTCCCAATGAAAGTTCAAGAGATGTCAGTATTTAAAATCTGATTTGCTACAGACCTCTCCTTTTCATATTTTGTAAAAGATGACATTTTGAAAACTATTGTGCTGATTTATGCTGCCGCCTCCCAGTTGACTGAGGGAGGCTGGCTGAACTGCACTTTGGTGACAAAGATGCAAACAGAAATAAAAGGAGAAAACATCAGGACAACTGAATAAATTTCCTTTCTTTGCACAACTCCAAAATCCCATGGTCACCATTAATTCAGAAAACAAAAAAAGACCAAACAGATTCAAGATGATTATACATGTATGATGTGAAACAGGGCAAACGCTCAAGACTGAAGTAGTATTTTGAAATTAAACAGCCTTGATCAGTTAGCAGGATACATGATAAGAATTTTATACTGCTTTAATAGTAGTGGATCTGTTCTATGGTATGTGCTGATCAGTAACTGCTTCCTAATTCCACACTCTGTTCTCTCCCATTGCAGAACTTTTAAGACCTTGCCTGAAAATAAAAGGTCTCAGTGTAACATACAAATAGGATTTCATCTGTAGCCATAACAACACAGCCTTTCCAAAACGACTCTAACCCAATGAACATCTGTCAATTCATTTAAGAAGGGTTGTTTTTTCCTGGCTCATTAATAAAAAAAGTTGGAAATCAACAAACATTACATTGCCTTTAGCAAGAGGAAACATTCAAAGGCTCCTGTAGTAAAAGTGAGTGTAGTGCTCTTGACAGAAACCAGTGTATTCAGTCATCTGTAGATGCACGTGGCCATGGCCAATGCCCTCTTTCTCCCCCCACCCCTAAGTCCCCAAGAAAGCAAGAAAAATTAGTTTCTTCTCCCACCCCACCCCACCCCAGATTTTCTCCCATAGTTTGACTACAGTAATTCTTAAACAGGCAGAATGTTGATGCGTTCTCTTCAGTTGATGCCTCCAACTTCTTCATTCTTGGCTCAAGTTTTATTCATTAATATTAGTCATCAAGTTATTAAGAAAAAGATAGTTTCTAAGTGTTTGTTGTTGGTTTGTAACTGAAGTTAATCGGATACCACAGTCTGGTTATATGTGCTGAACTGTAGCCGTCAGTTATTCCTTTTTCTTGAATTCTTGGTTGCCATAGCTGGAGCCTTTTTCTATTTCAGTTACTCCTATCAGTCTACGAACTCCAAAGGAAGCTTTAAAATATAACAGAGAAATGGGAGGCACATTAAAACCAGTTCAAGGATTTAGGAAGTTACATGTAAACACACAAGCAGCACTAATGTGAGTTAACCCAATCCTGAAGACAGTAGTGACTGCAGACCAACAGTGCACTTGATGAGGCTGCACATGGATCATAGGGCAGATGTCTCTAAAAGAGGAGGCCAATCCAGTTTCAAAAATATAATTAATGATTCAATGTTGATTAACAGGACAGGTAGTATGAACACTGAAGCATATCCCTTCCCTCCCAACCCCATTTGGGCGTTTTTTATTGTTTCTGCAGGGGCGGAGGGAATTAGGGTTGTTTGGGTAGGGTGAGGGTTTGAGGGTTTTGTATTTTGTTTGTTTTGTTGAGTTTTTTTTAATTCACAGATAAGGTGTGCATTGAAAGTATTTGTTCTTTCAGGCACCATAATAATGGGCTAAGAGACTACTTGCTATTGATTGCTATAGATATTGCTATAGATGTGAAGGCAAGCCTGCCCAGATCAGAGTGACCTCCAAGTACTGTTCTGTCCCACTCATATTCATTAACACACAGAACTTCTTGGAGGTAATGGATCCCGGTAATGTCACTCTGGGTTTAGCATCTTCTCTGCTTTTATTACCTGCTCCAACAAGTCCCAGGAATGCAAGAATAAGGAGAGGTGATCCACTTGCAAAAACTCCAAAGCCAAATGTGAAGAGAGGAGAAAGGAGAACTGTGGCCCAAAAAAGAAAGTTTAGGAGAGTCCATGGTCTCCTAGGAGGTTTAAACTGCTGGCCAGGAAATGTGCCTTCCTGATTATACATCTCTTGCAAAGCATCCTAGGAGAAAGAGAAGATGGAAGAACACATCTTCATAATGTTTGCATAAACAATCCAATCCTAGTCAACTCCAGAACAACATCAAGGACAGTATCTGTGGTAAATACCCATCATGAGTACACAGAACCCATTTCCATCTGCTGTCATTTATTCAGGCCTTTCTGTTGATCATGGAGGCTACTGTATTAGCCCTTTGAAGGCAGTCTTTGCCACCATTAGAACCTGAAACCACGTCAGCCTCGCCACTAACAAATACCTTCATCTCTTCTCTTAATTGCTTAGGAATTTAGGGCAGCATCAGGCCAGAGGCCTCTTTGCTAGATGCTTTTTCTTCCTGTTTTTCACTTCCAGGAAGGTCAGCATGATTTAACAAAGCATAGCAGAAAAATGCTGTATATACAGCCAGAAGAGGAAGGCAAAGCACAAGCTAACCAGCAGTGTGCTAGCTGCAACCCCAAGACTTCTAGAGAGCAGTTGCACCCTGAGCTGAACCTGCAGAGATGCAATCACAAAACTCATTGCTCAAAGGAGCAGCATGCCCATAGCCTTCCCTTGGTTTGAAAGAATGTTCCATAAGGTTTCCAAGCCATGACCAAGGATGGCTCAAGTTTGATTATTTTTTATTTTTCTGCACTTAAACTGTTTTTCCTTTAGCTTCCCTTATAAAGGGCTGAGAAGCGCAAAGCGTTCCTTGCCAATAACCGAGACTTTTGAGGACATACCCTCTGTGTGGGAGGAGCAGTGCAAGGATTCCAGTTACGACATATTGCTGCCACCCTAAGATCAATATATAAAATACCCACATCTATAAGTAATACCTTCCCAACAACACCTCACACCAAAGTTGAACAGAGGTATGTCCAACACCAGCAAGGAACACCAAGCCTTCCATCTGCAAGCAAAGCAGAGCATTCTGCCCGAGGAATGGTGCCAAGCAGAGTGAACGCTCCGTGCTGCATCTGCTTGGCTCTGCACTTACTGTTTAACAAAGCAGGAACCAAACAGAGAAAGAGCACCTCATAACATACACCTTAATGTATGCTCCTCCAGCCAGGCAATGTCAGAAGGAATTCTTACATCTAAGAGCCTTTTAACAAGGGAATTACATGATGGCATGTCCCTTACAGCAGGAGGCATTCAAGGATATTCAAGGATACCTACTTTATTTTAAATTTTATTTTTAAATCTCTGATCCCATATTATACTAACTAATCCATAAATTAGTTTGATACATCTGCTAATGGGAGGTTGGGGAAAAGACAATGACAGCTACTGCTTTTTGTAACTTCTCTCCCCTTAATTGAATTAGAGCTTAGGTATTCAAAGAAATTAGGTTAAAATGAACAAAATGAAACTCAGAATAACCTGCTGCCTAACTACAGACTAAGCATCAGCTTGGAAATGCTATGGCACAGGTCATCATAGCAGAAGAAAGCCCAAGATAGTTAAAGTTTCTGTGCTTCTCTGTTTTCCCACAAAGATAAGCAACACAAAAATCAAGATACACATTTCAGGTACAGCAATCCACCAAATAAGGCTGAGCAACACTAATCACAGTCCTCTACTCCTCCCCACAGAACTGTTAAATCTGTGGTCAATAACTTAACCATTGAAGGTAAAAAAAGGAAAGACATGAGGAAAAGCTTTGTGCCACTTGAAGGCTTGCTGGCCCTGTGCTACGTCAGTCCCTGGCAGCAGATCCCAGGGAGTGTCTGCTCCACATCATACACCACTGCAGAGGTATTACCAGGAGGCAGAAGGAAAGTGACAGTGGAAGAAAGGACAATTGCAGCTAAGAGCCAGGACCAGTTGCCCCTGACAGGCAGTTATCACTCTTCTCGAGCACCTAGAAACACCCACAGGGAAAATGGAGCTTTTAGAAACATATGATGGAGACCCAAGAGTTGAAAAACATAAAAAGATGGTTGATTGCTGTAAGTCTTCTGCAACTCAGGTGTGTCTCTGAATCCCTTTGTGCTTCCCAGCAGTTTGAGACCTACTCACTAGCCACTCCTTTGCAGCCAAGGGGCTCTTCTGTACTGCTCCTTCCATCAGTTTTGAGGAATGGTTGCGTAATTATACACAGCATTTCTATCTCTTCTCTCCATCCAGTGAAGAGTGTGCACTACTCTTTAATACACTACCCCTGTGAAAGTCCCAAAAGAGAGAAAAGAAAGCAGAGCTGTTTACCTTCTCCTGGTAAAGCTTATGAAGCCAGTTTGCAGCTTCCTTTTCATCTTGAGGGATATCTTCCAGAGGAAATCTCCTAGTTTAGTACGGAGATTAACAAAGGAAAAAAAGCAAAGGAAACAATTAAGGGAAAATCCATGTATTTGACTTTAGACTTCTACTAAGGAAGATCTTCCCTTCAATGAAGGGCATAAGCTACAGGTAGTACTGTCACTGATTGCAGAGGGCTTAATAGCAGAGAACTGGGACTTAAAATTTACATCCAATTCACCACCCAAAAACTCAGATTCCTAAGACAAAAGAAACTGTACAAACCTATATCAATTTCAGAGCACATTAGTAACACAAGCACTTCCCATTCAAACACTGTTCTTCCTTCACCAGAACCACCACCAGTTGATTCCCAGTGAGCTCTGACTGAGGCACTCAGATTTGGGAAAAGACCAGCAAGCAGCAAACCCCAGGAAAATTGTTGGTTGTGTTTTGTTAGTGAAAACTCAGTTTTGGAAGGAATGGGAAAGGTGGTTAAAAATTCACTTTGTACAAACCCTAAGGAAAACATCTTCCTCTACAGCAACTGCACTTCTCTCTCCTTGCCTCTCCAGCCCTACAGATTGAGGCATGCAGTTCTGGGTGCACACAAAAATTATGCCCAGCTCCAGGTACTGACTTGACCCCAGCCAGAACAGGCACCTTTTAAGAGCCTCTTTCTAGTGGTGAAGAGCCAACCATTCTCCTACATTCTTTTATTTCCTGAGATAGGCCACTAACATGCTCGCAGATGTATCATTTCCTTTCTCAGTGGCACACATCTCAGTCCCGGATCAATTCAGAATGAACTTGCTTGGTTTGTAGAGGGCAGGCACACACCTTACCCTCAGCTCAAGCACACTTTGGCAACACTTGGACTGTATCAAGGCTCTGTCACAGCAGGGCAGAACAGAAGGGTGACCTCTGCGAGGGCTCTAGACACAGGGATCCCAGATACAACTTATTTGCTGCTGTTCAACTGTATTTCTGCAGTATTAACTAAAGCCTTTGAATCCACAGCAGTGAGGGAAGATTCTTCAATACATTTCTAATAATTCCTGCATCCCATAACCTAATTGAACACCAGATGTTACAGATGTACATTCATGAGCTTTAACAGACAGGGCTGCTCAATTAATGTACATAATACTCAATAAAAGCTCAGTAAAAAGTCAGTTGCTGAAAGTTCTCTGGTGAAGCTGTCTCTGTATTGCTATCACCACTAGAGGGTACTCGCAGCAATAACATTTGGTAATTTAGGTGATTATTTTCTCTGGAGCCAGTCAGGAGAAAGGCTGGATCCTCTACAGAGAGCTAAGCTTCTTATGCTGCACAGGTAACTGCATACGCATATACCAAGAACATGAGCATGTGTGCTTCCCTTCTCTAAGCTAAGTCTGCTGGCACAGTAAGGTCATGCTCCATTTTCAGCAAAAGACTGAAAAATAGTTTCCTTATTCTCATTGCTTCCTCTCCAAAAGAGAGAAAAAACTTCAAGTGTATAAAAGCATCTTGAGAACCTAGACTCAGTCCACAAACCTATTTTAAATCAAAGTTAACATAGCCATTAGTTTCTTTAATAGGGGACAACTAGCAATTTTACCCAGCCACATCACCCTCAGCAGAATCTCATGAACCCAAACCTCTTATAATGACACTTGAAAACTACATTTCTCTTCTATCCTTCCCCTACCTCACCAATAAATAAAACCATCTTGCATTTCCATTAGTAAACCCCAGGATATTTAACTGAAGGCAGCTTCTCTTCAATGTATAATTATACAGACGTATATCCATGGATGTGTATGTACCCCAGATCTAGATAAGACATGCTACGTGCAGCTGCCATCAGTACGGAATTATAGGTGGCAATTGCCTGACCAGCTGCTTTGCTAGCTGGTAAGTTGTCTACTCACTTTCCTCATCAGGAATATGTCTGGCAGGAATATGTCAAAATGAAACCCCTTGTAAATGAGTGACCCCCATCTCTCCCCCCCCATCATCTCCGCAGCCTTCTTTCCAACTGAAAGACTAAAATGTTGTGGAAGTTGCCGTATTTAAGAGGAGAACTGGAACACGTGTCCTTCCCTTCCCCATATGGGCTGCAGCACTCAGCTTTCCCTGGGATAGCATTTCTTCCACAAAACTGTGGCTGCTATACCTCAACACAATGGATAAGCAGTGTGATTCCTTACCAACTCTCTCACTCTGGCAAGACACATCTGCTTTCACTAGAAGGACTATGTACAGAGCCAGTACCATGCATCTGCAATGCACAGACCCAAGGCCAGAGGACAACAGTGCACGGGAAGTAGCAAGGCACTTTTTTTTTTTCTTTTAAACACTAAAACATCAACCTCATCACCACAATGTAGCAATGTTTTCCAAAGCATGAGTGAATTCCCCAGAGAAGCAGAAGTAAACTGTCAAAGAAACTGTGGAAAGGACAACCATGTCATTTGTCAGGTCCAAATATAAAAGGGAAAAGAAGAAATTCAACAGGAAAGGGTTGGTAGTTTCTAGGATCACAAGGAAGCCTTTAAAGCAGGAGGCAACAAGGAGAAAGCGAGAAAGTATGTGTAGGTGTGCATGTGTGTTATGTGGTGTGTGGAGTTACACGTTAGCAGTTACTTTTTCAGACAAAACAGTAATGAGGAATGTGAGGAATGACCCACTTCATTCATACGATGTCTGAATTTCAGCATTATTTAACTTCTAATCTGCTAATCCAGCCATGTGAGAGAAGGAGAGAAACTGGCACAGTAAGGAGCTTTACACTATTTACTACAGGAGACCACTGAAGTTGGACAGGCTATTTGCACTATGTGTGTGCTCACAAGGGACTGGGAAGAGGGCAAAACAGTTGGTTTTCTGTTCCCAGCAAAGGAGGAAAAAGTGTCCTCACTATACAAAACAGGGAAACCCTGGAAGGACAGTGTGGTCACACCCAGGCTTAAAAAGTCTGTCCAGTGCTCTCCAACTTGCTGGGTGATATCACAGGATCTCACACGGAAGCAAACTGAAGCAGAGGGGAACCAGAGAGGTCTTTGTGGTCTGCAGAGAAACCTGAAGGACAAGGAAAATGGGACTACATTTCCTTGTAAAATCTGAATACACTTCAACATGCCAAAGTATGCATCTTAGGGCTCACCATCATTATATGCTCACCTTACACACATATCTGCTTCATATTTCTTTCCATAAAGAATTCCTAATAAAGATGGGTTCTTGTTTCCTCTGAAATTTAGTGTTACATCATACACTGCTGAAACTGTTGCAAAAGAAGAAAATATGGCTGTTATAGCAGCAATTCTAGCAACCACGTTGCCAGCACCCTTGCATTTGACAGCAACAAAGCCTTGTGCAAGCCTTGCATTAATGACGTCAGGTAGCAGACTCCTTCACTACTTTGTGTTCACATGTTGTATTTATCTATATCAGCCACCTGACATGCCCATCCTCATAGCATGTGTGTTATCCAGGCACAAAACAACTTGATGAACTAAGCAACAATGACTTACATTGAAGGTTTATTATTTTTTAAGACTGGTATCTGAGAGTTATGTGGCAATTCACAAATTAATGGTTGACATGCTGAATGCTTATTATCGCCAGCTCACTAATTGTAATGGACATAATGAACAATAGCATATACTACACTGTACTACACCGAGTGTACCAAACAACACATTACAATTAACGTAAAGAACAAGTAGCAGCTTGCCAGTACCTGTTCCCCTGAGACACTGGACAGCAGTGGTGAAACCTTTGGTTCTGGGCAACAGGTGGTATTTCAGTTTAGGCAACCCCTTGGATTCAGCTACCTCCATACTGATACGATGCTTGGTCTCCGTAAAACGAGTTCCTTCACAGTAGAGGAGAAACTAGTACAATGAGACAAAAGGCAGAAACAAGGACAACTTGAGGTCAAAAGAAATCAGGCAGAATGCTGAAAATTTGTGCAAGATAAACGTACATCCATGCAGGTGCACACACTTCAGTTGTCTCATTTGATCATCAAATACTGGGCATAAGCATCACCTCATAACTTGTTTACAGTTATATTTAATTTTAACAACACTGGAACCAAATTTAAGGCAACAAAAACTCTACTTAATCATTTACTTAACAGAAGAAAAATTCCTGAAGGCTTTGGCTGGCTGGTGATGGACAAATCTACAAATCAGAAAGAGTGACCCAAATATCAGTACATGACCACTTTAGGAAAAAACATATTAATGACTAGCTACCTCATTTAAAATTTGTACTATATAACCAGAATTATTCATCCAAAGACAGACTTGTTTTCAGAAATGATTTCCATGATTGTATGAAATCTTTTCTGGTTTTTTTTGCATTTGTATCAGTTGTGTTCACAAAAATGGCGCCCTTCCCTAAAACCTTCACCTTGTTCATCTTGTAAGGCACCAATCTGACTGTGGTACCCTGAGTAACTATTAAAGACTTATATCCTCCCATACTGACTCCAAGCAGCACAAAACATCAATCTGTCCTTCTCCAGCCTCTATATTGCCTCTGCTCCAGTTGAGAGAGAGGCCAGAAGCAATGCAAAGCCAAGAGCCGACAAAGCCCTTCTGATGGACCTGGGGTGAATTTCTGTTTACCCCTGGCCTTTTTGAAAGGCGGACATCATTCCTGCTGCACCAACAGTGGAAACGTTGCTGCATTTGATGGCACAAACCTTTGCACCCCAGGCAAGCAATGGAGGAGAACAAGGGCAGGCCGCTACTACTCTCTCACAGCAGGATCATGCAACACTGCAACGTTGCAATTCAAAATAAAGACTTGTCAAATGGATTGCTGTACATCTGCTATTTGTCAGTACTCCGGTTGCTTGACTTTCTCTCTGTAGAGCATCCACAGAGAAAGGCAAGTTAAATGAATGTTAAATCCACAAAGCCATAGGCACAAGAGTTAGACCTGCCAGAGAGCAGAGAGAGAACAACAGGATCTGGTCCTGCAATCTTCATTTGGTCCTTGAGGGTATGCTGATTATGAACACCTGGCCAACCACCACCACCAAGTGGTGAGGACAGCTCAAGGTACGCAGTGTAACACCACAACCTCAGCCCCAGTCTGCAACACACACTCTTTCATCTCTACCAAACCGTCACCCTCTTCTACTCAATGGTGCAGCAATCTGCCTGGACCAAGCATGCGAGAGAGGCACAGACTGTGCTGCAGCGCACGTGTGAGAGACCTCACGAAGGAAGGCTGAGCAGACAGCCCTAATTGTGGCATTTAAAATGCACAAAAAATAGGAAATTGATTTACTCAAGTCAATTTTAATCATGATTTAAATTACCAAGCAGGAAGTCTTGATTTAAATAATCAATGTTAACTACGTTTTCCATTTATATTTTCTAGTTGTTTTCCCTAGAGCCTAGTCTTTGGTTCTCAATTGTAGAATCATTAAAACGTATAGATTTGCAATGAAAGTACAGTCTTGAGATTTTTTAATTGGTAGGGTTTTTTCTTTTTTTCTTTTCCAACACTAATCAGGAGGATATGTTAAATGTAGTTCATATCCATATATTCAAGCAATTAAGTAGTTTAAAATACATTCTCCAGATTCTTATTTTTTATATCTTTGTAATGATAGAAAATCACAAATGATGCATTCACAACGTACTAGTTAAAGCTTAGATTTCCCTATTCATTTTAACAAGCTGTACTGAATAATATTGAAAAAAACTCACTTAAAATGCACAAAAAGCCTCTCAAAATGTTTTATGAGCCAAATAACCATACATTACACGTGCTGCTAAAAAGCAAACCAGTAAATTCATCAAAGCATTTGCAGTCAAAGCTAAAAGAAGGTTAACAGGTTGATTATACCTCTGAGTTACTGCAGTAAAACCTAACAACACTGCACATAATGAAACATAGATGCTTCACCCTTGATTTCAAATAATGTCAAAATAAAAAAGGAAAAGCATAACTGCAAGAGCAGATGTAAGCTTACCATATGTTCTCACAGAGACGTTTTGGGAAGCCTGCAATTTCAAAATGAACATACTAACAAGAACATCCTCTCAAAATCCATGGTCTGTGCATCCCCCCCACCCTAATTAATTCACTTCTCCAGAAAAGACTTCTTTGTTTATGTGTCTTTTAGCCTAACTCAAAAAATATAGCTTAAGGTTACATAGATTTATTAGTCAAATATGTGGGGTTTTTTTAAAAGGTAAAAGTAAGTTCAGACAAAATTAACAAGTATTACATACACAAGTCCTATTTATAAATTATTGTCAAGCTTCTAATCACCTATGCAAGCTTCTAAACTGTTCCCCAGATGATCTCCCTCACCGACAGGCAAACAGAGCAACATTTTATCAGCATATCCTAAAAGACCTCCTGAAGCAGAGCACGGGTTTTCCTTGACAATACTTGAAGAAAGCAGCAAGCAGACCTTCTCCTGATACATGAGGCTACAGTACCACGTGAGCATCTTTATCATTTCACTTCTAGCAGTCAATGCTAGAGGAGGAACTCAGCGCTTACCCACATATATTCAGGATAATCAGCCAAACGTTTTAATCCTTCAATAACCGTATCTCGGTCTTCTTCCCATTTCCTTTTGCAGAAAACAATCTCAAGGAAGTACCACGTCCAGCCAATTAGGGGCACATATAGTAGCTCTCTCTTAGCAAGAACTTTGGAACTCTTGGAGAAAAACAAAAACAATAAAAAAATGTCATTTGCTGATTTGTACAATGAGGCATTAAAGATAAGATGACCAAGAGTGGATGGAGTTATATCTGGAAACTCAAATGCAAAGAAACTATGTGCATGGGTTTTAAACAGACCTATTACTCACTAGATGAAGAGAAAGCTTATGGCCCCACGTACCCCTAGCACTCCAAAGCGCTCTGTCATAGTCCAGCCACACAAGAAGTCAATTTCAAAGTTGTGATTCAAGATGATGATGACGTGTTCTTTCCCAAAGGTGTTCACTGTGGCCTCGTCTGAGAACAAGGTGCACTCTGTGCCTGACCACCATTCCAGCAGCATGACCAACTCTAAACAAGCACGATGAAGACAGAGAGAGGAGTTAGGGAGGTCCACTTACAGAAAGCATTTAGTTTCATCCCCAGTCCCACTTGGTGCCTAGTCTCTTCTGACTCCCAACAACATTGTTACCTTTTCAATCTGACCCCGTAGAGATGAAATGAGAGCTGGATGTGTGTAGACCAAATCACATCACCATCCATAAGCAGTATCTAGGGTACTGGATATATGTGTTATGGATAATTTATTAAGTTTTTAACAGTGACAAGTCTGGGCATTATACTATGAATGTGAAATTTCACAATCACTGGAAAAAAACCCACAAAATTTTGTGCCAGAGAACAGACAGTTGAGCTGTTGATTGCTCCACTAAATGAGTACAGTTTCTCCCAGGTGGAATACAAATTATGCATAGATGCAGCCTAATGCTTTTACTCAACATGAAACAAACTTCATGGAGGTAAACAGACCAATAAAGGGCTTTTAAAGGGAAACAGTGCCATAGATCTTCTGCAATAGGTTTAAATATTAGAGCACAGGACTTTAACCGTTCTGTACTATTGTCATCAGCACAGAATCAGAAGCACTAGAAAATCAAGCTGATTTACCAAAATATCCAAGCAAAGACAGGAATGGTAAATTGTGTCTTTCTCTTACTGCAAAAGAAAGAATGAGCCCTTTCCCCTCTGTCTTCTTGAGCTTTTCAATATCTCAGCACCTCTCTTACTATAGCCCGAACATTTCCTTCGTCATCCACTCTTATTTTTCCACCTCCCCCTTTTTCATCTTAAAAAATTTTAAAAAAAAAAATCTTTCCACTTAAATTCAGCACACACTGAACATAGTTGCTATGGTTAGCCTGCTTCTCTCATTTCAGTACAAAGACACAGATGGAAGGCATTTCTTGCATCATGGGACAGCTATAAAAAGTATGAGAGTAGTTCACTCTCCCAGTAGGATGATTTGCTTCCATGCAAACTGTAGTCATTGGTATTTTCTCATTTCAATGAGATATGGACGCAATCAAAATTTAGTTGCGCAAATGCGGCAGTTAAAAAGTCCAACTCTACCCACATTACTATGACAAACTTGCAGGGTCAAAACTTTAAGCTATGCCCTTGGTTCTCTACATCAGGTTCTGCTATGTTTCAACCTTCCATTGGGAGGCCCTGGTTTTGCAGGAGCAAAAGCTGGAGCAGTGCCTTCCTGCAGAAGGGCTTCTGATCAGTGGGATCATGACAGGGTCATCTATCCATACTGCTGAACAACAGTGGGCCCAATTTTGCACCACATCAGAGAGAAGATAAATATAGTAGGTAGGTAAATGATAGGGAAAACCAATCCTGGTCTGCTGAAGATACACAGCTCCTCTAGCACTAGTTTTTTCACTTGTATTCCCCATGAGTTTCCTCTGGGGGTATTAAAAATCTGCCTGTGTGCAGTCCTGGGCAACCTGCTCCAGGTGAACCTGCCTTAGCAGGAGGGTTGGGGCTAGATGATCTCCAGAATTCTCTTCCAACTCCTACCATTCTGTGCAATTCTGTCTGACCACTTATCCACCAAGTTATTTGCCTGTATCATTTCCAAGACTCACTCATTTGGAGGCATGACAAAGCTATGCAACTTGCTGATCAAGAAAGCGTAACCCCCTGGTCAACTGGAAATACAGCAGAGGAAAGACAGGATAGTAGTTTATACCAACTAAGGTAGTTGGTAGAGGTTTCTATCTCTACCAACTTGACATAGGTTTCTATCATTGCTTTCCAGCTTTGTCTCCTTTGTGAATTATGTTATCACTTATATTTCTTGCTCTCATTACCCTGGCTCACTAAAAGGGGAAATAGGGCAGCAAGAGTGTCCCCAGTTGAGAGCTATGGTCTTCCAAGCAGGTGGCCAGGAGAATGGAGTAGTGGTACCAAACAGTGTGGTACTCTGAGTGATCTTCTCTTTCTAGTTACTATATACTAAGAAGGAACATCTCCAGTACCTGCTACAGTTGTTGCATTTTCTTACCAAAATAAAATAAAATGGGTGTGTTTCTTCTTCAAAATAAGAAAAAAAAATTCTGCAGAGGCAAGCATAGATTATTTTCTGCAGAGCATTTCTTGTACCTTTCACTCTAAAATATAGGAGGAAGCTTTGCTGAGAGATTTGCCAGAGTTCACACAGAGAGGGGAGTTGATGAGACGTAGAATTGATACGAGGAAATAGATTGTCCTTTACAAGTGCACTGATAAATGATGTAATTATAACTGGTAGTGGGCTCATTTCCTTGTTTCCAGTGTGTGTGTTAAGCTATTCTGCGTGGCACCAATCCCACTACAGCAAGCTCATCCTTCTGAACAAAGGGGTGGTAACACTTGCACTGCTTGGGATTCTTCCTGTAGAGGACAAGCAACACCTTGCTGCGACAAGCCCCTCCTGTGGCGTGGGTTCCCACGCACCACAGCAGGCAGGTTTACAGCTTCGCAAGCCCCTCAGAAACAAAGCAAACAAGAGGCACAGCACACCTCTCAGTTTAAAGTACTAACACTTGAGAGACTGTTTTTGCAACTGGACTGAACCAAATGCGCTACGCTCTCCAAAGACATGAGTCATCTGAAAGGAGCTGATGTAGAAGAGGCTACCCATCATGAATTGCATGCGCTGCATGTTGAGGCCAGAGCCCAGCAGACGTTTTTTCCCCAAACATCTGCCACGAACACTGGATAGAGTCTATCTTCTTCCCCTTCTGAAGTTGTGCCATGTGTATTTGAGAAGAGATAAGAGTAAGAACAGAGCCTTGTTTTTGGCAGGCTATAGTACATATCCAGATGCACGATCACCTGCGTACATACCCCTGCGCATCGATCCTGTGCTGGATGGGCAGAGCATCTTCTCTTACAGACGGCTCTGACACAAATGCGCCCTTAAAATTAAACAGCTTGAAGTAAGCGAGCAAAATGTAGCATCCAGAACAGAACATCAACCTACAGTTTGTTAGAAAAAGGCTTCCACATAATCAAATATATCTCATTATGAATGGCAATATTTGAACTGCTGCATTTACACAGCTTAATTTGTTATAAATCACAACTGAAGGGCATAGTCTGTCAGCTCTTCCATTACAGGCCATCAGCACTCTGCAATCCTATACAACATTTATGTTAATTTTCACTGTTCTATTTCTCAATCATTTAATTTATAATAGGCTATACGCAAGGGGTTATCCTAGGTACAATCCAATTTTCTACTTAGCTTCTCCAAACCTTTTGAACAATAGCGTAGGTTATTTCCAGTGTATACAAGATATAAGATAATGGTTTTTAAAACTTGATTTTTTTCCATGCACAATGCTAACTTGTAGAAATCAGCAGTTTGAACCTACAAGCCTTACAGGCACAAGCAGCTCATATCCTCAGAAAAGCCAGGTTATTAGTGCAACAATAGCTTTCAGGATAAGATCAGATTCTAGATATTAAAAGCACATTAAAAAATAACTACAAGCAAATAAAAAAATCCCATATACTCCCACTCTTCTCCAACCAAGTTAATTTTGAACTTTCAACTTCTAAGTTCTTCCATTACAATACCTTTTCTCCTGACAGTTTGCCTGATGCTCTCTATTTAATTTCCTTTCTCATGTGCTTCTCAGACAAAATTCTCAATAGGCAAGACAAAAAGCACAGGAAGGACAACAAGCTTAAAAAGAAGCCAAACTAGGTATTTAGAGAGTTTTTGTTGGTAGCACTTCACATCGATGATTTAAGAAATGTAGATGCCTGTCAGTGGACTGCTCAACTGTAATTCAAGTACTCATTTCGGTGACCCATTTACCCAAAGTGGGAGCTGGATGCTGAGCACTACGGTAAGTGGTCCCGCGTACTGGGAGGGGATGGAGAATGGAAACAAATTAGATGATTCACTGCTGAAACAGGAGGTGACATTTGGACTAAGGAGCCTTCTAAACATTCATCTCAGAAATCTAATCCCCTGTTAAGCCATATGAGGAGAGAAAAAAAGCCATCCACAGGGAGGAAGTTTTGCAAAGGCCTGAAAGAGGAGAGCAAAGCAGCTGCACTCATTGTAGAGCCATCCCACAGGCAGAAGAAGAAGAGTGACAAATTGCTCACAATAGGAGATACCAGCATCACAGATGGGCACTGTAGGGTACAAGAGGACTCTGAAATTGTCACGCAGTTCAGCTACAGAGGCATCCACACTAGTACTTTAAGACAAACATCTCTCTCTGCAGACCACACAGTCAACTTGGGCTCCTAAGTAAGTGGTCAATATTGTACATATGCTCAACACCTGAATCAGCCTCTGTAAATTTCCCCTTCCTCATGACTAAGCCCAGGCTTTGATGCTGGATGAAGATGGTATTGAGATAGAATCAGCAGTTCCTACCAGCCAAGATACAGTTGAGAGTGGGAAGGAGCTTTACTTGCTACTTTTTTGAATAACAGAGTGACAATATGTATCAGTCCCTTGACTTTTGTACATATACCCAATATTTCAGAAAATATGGCTGTCTCAATTGCTCTGAGAGTTTACATCTAACCTATCGCTTTTCTGTCTCTCTCGTGTGTCTGTGCGTGTATGTATTTTTTTTTTTTAAATTAACAAAAAGGGAAACAAAACACACTCCCCACCCCCAGCCCTCACATCCCCTTCAAGCATACTCACGGCTCCAAAGTGAATAGGCAAGGCGACAGTTTACTCGGCGATAAAACTGCTTGTTTATGGGCCAGAGGACTAGTGTGCATAGTTGAATGAAGTTAATGATCAGTCCACTCACAACAAAGACGAACCCAATGAGGAGGTGAACTATGAACTGGGTCTTCAGAAAGGCAATGAAGCCCATGATAACCACTCAGAAGCGTGTGCAAGGGCCGTCACTCAGAATAACTGTCCTGAAAGAGAAAGAAAAGAATCAAATGGAGACTGGATTTACAAGCCCTCAGGGGGGGCAAAACAAGAGACTTGAAAACAGTCCATGCAACTTCAGCAACAGGAACCCAACCCAGTAACACTCTGCTCTCCAAGCCTCATTCAGGTCTTCACACAAATTGTTGAGGGTGTAAATCACTTCAAATTATGAGAAGGTATCATTATTTACAACTTACAGCCCACTAAGATTATGGTTTGCTGAACATGACACTCTCATGTCTCTTCAAACAAAGCTCATATAATTGGACCTAATGCTGGGAGGAACACAGAGCCCTGTACTCACAGTGAAGCAGGCGAGTTCTGACCAGTAAACAAGCTGTACCACGACTGCTGTACCTTCAGGTACAGGGTGGCTGCCCCTAAACCGCACCAGAAGCCTCAGCCCCCACACCCAATAAATGTCAAGCCGAGTCTGTGGAGCTGAGCCCCACGAACCGATGCCCACCCAGCCTGCCTTCCAAGCCGCTGCTCTGCACACACTTCTCCCAAAGAAGCACTGAGCGAGGGCTGCAGGGGCTACAGAGACTTTGTTCTGCGTTTGCTGTGACTAGAAGAGTACAGCTGTCCATCTGGGGAGCAGGCTCTTCATCCTGCAGTGAATTCTGGGATGAAAAGAGCAGGCCTGGTCACCCAGAGCATCAGTCTGGGAAACACTAAGGCACGGAAGCGGAAATTAGGTATTTCCACAGCCAAAACACATGCTGGAGCAAGTTTAATAAGTTCTTGCTTTGTCAAGCCACAGTTTCATGATCAAATATACCAGTTAGTGTGTGTGTGTGAGAAGTAAAATAATATAAAAACTTTAGGCTATGTAGCCCCTGATAAGGGCTTTGGCACGGAATCTTGATTCTGCTGAATTAGCCAGAGCACTTAACTCTGAGCACATCATTCTTACACCAGATGCAGAAAGATGAGCGATGTCTGAACCAGCAGAAAGTCATAGTAGCTTAGATAGACAAGTCTGATCCAATATGAATCCTGCCAGTACAAAGTTAACCCAATAAAATGTATTTACCAAGCCACCACATTGAGTTTATTCCAAACCCTGTGTTATCTGGCACTGGCCTTTTTGACTCACCGGGTACCAGCCCTGTAACTAGGCCAACCAGGCTGTCAAACCACAGCTGCAACATCCCAACCAAAAACTAAAAGCATGAGCACCTGATTTTCTGCCAATTCTTGCTGACAGTATTTATGTTCAGCTTTTACAAGTGTTGCAAATGACCAGGCCTATCAGTAGATGGGAACAAACACTTTTGACAAGTCAGGCATCCAAAGGTGATGTGGAATTTCTGAGGCCTGAAAACAAAGTACCTGCCAGCTGTGAGAAACCAAACCATTTTCATTTGCCATTTGCTTACAGTATGGTGCTATTTATAAGACTCAACAGCAATTTTACTTGTGAAAGCTTGTTTTCTACCGTCTCTTCTACAAATCAGGTACTGCCTTTCCAGGGACAGAGTGTCTAGCATTTGCACGATTATACTCTATTTGTACCATTAGTAATCTACCCACTTCAGAAGCACATTACAGAGGAGAAAAAAAAGTCCGTTTCAATATAACCAGCATTGTGCCTACCACAGAAAGCAAAGTAAGATGAATAAGCCAATATTGAAGCTTATGATGAATAATCTAAATTCTCCCAATCTTTTCTGGTAAAAATAGAATAAACAGTTCTTCCATTCATAAATTACTTTAAGAACAGCTGTTGGGATGCAGAGATTTGTGTTTAAAAAAGAAACAAGTGGAGCGCTCCTTCCTCTCCCTTCCCCAAACGGTTGCCAGGGTGCAGTTGTCTCACACAGCCAAAACACTGCACCAGCATTCAAACGTGCCATACGGGAGGTAGCCACGGTAGTCAGTGTTTGACTCCTCAACACAGCAATGGGCTCATTTATCTTTTCCACTAGCATGTTCTTCAAGTCATTTTATTAATTACTGTCAAACATTAAATACCATGTTCTTCACATCAAAGATCAGAGTCATTCTCTTAATCTGGCTTCTCTCAAAAAAACAGTTCAAACAAGCCAGGAAAGAACTATTTCCCCCTATCCTCCCCCCACCCCAGTTCTTAAATCCTTACTTGCTTTCTGTACAGCCATGTGCAAGCAGCTTTGCTGATGACCATCTCTATCATAATCATTAGACCAGTACTTACTGCCTTTCAGTGCACAGCTTGGCCCCTTCCAGACAAGGGCCCAAAGCACACACAAACAGCACAAAGAAGAACAGAAATGTCAAGTATTATAACAAAATAAAATAGTTTGGCTTCACTTCCACAGCCTTTTTGCTTTGAGCATAGTCTGGAGCACTCCAGTATTTGTTCCTTACATTAAGGACCTTGCTGTACTACAGACCCAAAAGGACACATCCCTTCTACCAGACAAAGCTGTGGAGAGACTTCACAGCATGTTGCTTCTCCAGCTTCGTTCCCCATGGAAAATGGGATTGATCACTCTTCCGCCGGTGTTGTGCCCCACATGCCGGGCACCGTCTCACTCTGGTGGAACTCCAGAGCTGTGCAGCTCTGGCTGGTGACATGGCACAGCTGTCTCGTGTGCCTGCACCTGGGCTCACCACTCCCCTGTGCATCTGGGGACTGCACCAAGTCTTACCAGTATCGCTGCAGGGTAAAGAACAGCAGCCAAAGCACAGCTGGTTCCTCTACAGCACCTCCTGAGGAGAGCATTTGCCCAATTGCTCCATAAAGCACAGCTGGCGTACTTGCACTTTGTCTTAAAACGGACAGGGATCAATTAAAAAAATGGGTTAAGCCTTGTTGTCTGGTCCTGTCCAGTTTCAAAGCTGGATACAGAACCTGCCAGTGTCCCTTTTACCAATCCCTCAGTTAATTGTATTTGACTTTTAAGATAATTAGAAGTTAATCTTAACACAGGACCTCTTTACTTTTCTGCATTCCCACCCATGTAAGCACAGCCAGGCAATTCAGGGACAGGCCAAGAGACAAAGGGTGACCAGCAGCTGTTCTCTTGAATCCCATGGTCAGGCTGGGGAGAGGATTGGGAAATCAGTATTTGCTGGAACGAGGAGAAGCAACACTTCTGCATCTGACACATATATTAAGATCAACCAAGTGAAGTGTCTAGGAAGTAAACATCTGCCCTAGCTTAAAACAGCCAGTCTCAGCATTATTAATCTTTTCTTTTTTAAAGTATACCCATATCATGTACATATTCAGAGACCTGCCAGTAAAACCTATTTTTCTCCCTTCTTTTCCTAAAGCACCTTGTAACTTCACAACATTGACCTCTCACCACGAAACCTCCATTTCTTCCTGGGCAGCTGCACTGAGAACTTCTGGCAACTTTAGTACTCTCCCTGCTTTCACACCCTCGGCAAGGGCCTGCTTTTCAGAGCCATGCTGCAGGACAGCACTAGCATCAAACCCAGCTCAAACCCACGCTGCCACTGTTCTTTAGTGCCTTACCTCGCAGCGTTGCTTGACTTCCATAAAGTCAGAGATGGCTCCTCATAGTATTGATCTTTATCTTCTCTGATTGGAAAGTTCTTAAGTGCTTTGCATCCTTCTAGGCTCCTTGCCTTATTTATATGCTTCTCAAGGAAAGGGCAAGGAGGCAGACGTCCTACGGATTTTGTGGGTGCAGAGTTGAGTCTTGAGGCTCCATGTTCACATGGATTCTCTGGTATCTGAAAGATACCATGTGCCTCGCAGTAGGAGTAACATAACCTGTTTCCTTTACCTAGCCTTCTACATTAATGGAAGTCTTAATGATTAAGCTACTTTGAGACTTTTACCTCTCTGTTAAACGTTGCTGAAATGTGCCAGCAAATTCAAAAGCCATTAGAATGGAAAATGACAGAGACAGTGTGATTGCATCAGCCTCATATTAAGAAATCAGGTTAAAAAGAACCACAGATGCACAACGTGCAGTAAGTACATTACAGACATTTCATGAAACGTAGTTACTTATGAACTCAAAATTAAAAATTAAGCCATTAATCATTCTATAATAAAACATTTCCAGTTTGAACTCCAGGTTTTAATTAATTTATTGCTGTCGTGTGTGTACGATTCCTCTGAAGTTCATGAGGTTTGCATGGATATGAGCATGAAATTAGAAATTGGTCCAGTGATGCTAATATTCCAACCCAGTGAATATTAATGTTTGACAACAATAAAAACTGTGGCAGCCAGTACTTGCATCTCTAGCCTTTTGCCTACAGTTTTCCTGAGCATGCTGTTGCTATTTTCCAGCTGCTTCCACACTACAGTACCATATTTATCTCCACTTACAAAACTAATTATGGACATCTTTTGCTCTGAATGTCTTGCCCCTGCCCTGAATTCTGGTATTTTACCTGCCTCATAACATTTTTCCTAGTTGAGGAACTGAGGGAAATGCTTACAATACTGAATTCTACCTTTTACGATCACATTTTAAAATACTGTATTTTTCAAACTGAGCTTTGTAAGCCTCCTTGATGTCTGTATAAAGTTGCCAAACCTTGTCTATGAAGAAAGGCCAATCATGTTGCAAGTCAGAAGCAGTACAAAAAGGCATTTTTGAAGACCATATCTCATCATGAGTTTCTTCACCATTTTTCAGAATTTTACAAATTCTGCTCATCGAAAATACACAAGGAAATTTTTTTTTTTTATTTAAAGTGAGAACTATTGTTCCATGGGCTGCTTCATATGTATGAGGAGACCAGGTACAAATGCAGCAGTCAGAAGCTGAAGAAAACACCTCTTCTCTCAGAATACTTTCTACCCTCCAGATTTCTCTAATGATGCAACTCAGGCTACTTCTCTTTTAAAAGCAGCTATGAAAATCACGAGCATAAGCACCTTTTCCCTTCATTTCCCCTTACGAGATCAGAAAACCCAAGAATACTAACCAGTTACCCTATCCAACAGTCGAGGCAGAGATGTGAGGGAAAGCTTTAAATGCCGCTGCTTATACCTGTTTAGTGGATAAATAGGTCTGTCCTGGTTTGAGTCCAAACAGAACCAATTCTGTTCAGTGATTTTACTTTAGCTCAGTCTCTCTTAAGTGACTGCACTTTCTGAAGTTCACAGCATGTTTTCGCAGAGTGTCTGCTTCTAGCAGTGATAACGCTTGGTGTTTAGAGTTACTAACAAGGAGTGGTGTGCACAGACCAAGGTCACTGCTGCATCTTGTGTAGCACATCAGGTGGTGCAGACAGTGAAAGGCCACTACTGCAGGGAAGAGTGGCCAGGACAAGTGATCCTAAACTGACCAATAAGGTATTCCATCCCATGTATGTCATATTCAGTGTAAAGCTGAGGGATCATGAGGGTCAAGCCTCTTCTTCAATGGCCTGCATCTGAGCAGGACTCTGTATGTTCTGCCTTCAATCCCGATCCATGTGTTCCTAAATCCAGTTCCAGAACCCAGCTCCTGAGTCTGGTTCCCATCTGCCACCGAGACCAGTCTGGGACTTCCTCAGTGCAACCCACAGTATCAGTGGTGATGGTGTTGTAATTACCATCAGGGAGGATGGGTTCAAGACTAGTTTTATATATATTTATAC
>VZZY01006557.1:17948-39303 GCA_013400335.1 Eurystomus gularis | reverse complement strand
CTTAACACAGAACAATTCTTTTGGGACTGCCTAACTCATGCTTGTGTAGCCACAGTGGCCTAGAAGCTAAGTCCTGATACCTGCAAAGAAGTGAGATGAACCTTCAGGTGGTGCTTTCTGACTCTTTCTTACTGTGAGCATCCTCACTAGTGTTGTCTCTTGAGCAAGGTTTTCTTAGAATATCAGTTCCTAAGCACAAGAAAACTTTACGTAGCAGAATATAAGGTCTGCAGGAGGAGATACCAAATAAGGGTAAGGGAATTAACTCCCCTCCCTGGACCTTGCAGTCTTCATTACTGGTCTTGTGCTGCACTCCCGCAGCCTTTGGTAGCCTCTTGCACTGTGCAATCTTCAGACAATTCCCCACAGCCTCCTAGGAAATGGTCCTTCCCTCTCGATTTTTAGTCTTTTCTGGGGGAGGAGAATTCTTGCCATGATAAATACCTCACCCTTGCTCCACTTGCAATTGTACATCTCTCCAGAAACTCCATTCTCAGCTTCTTCCAGGGAAGGTTCTGTCTCCCAGTTTTTCCAGAGGGCTTTGCCTGCCTCAAATAGTAAGAGTCATGGAAAGCTTGAATGCTTGGAATGCTTGCTGAAGTCAAGCATGGAATGCTTGACTTTCCAGATACACCCTTTCAAACAAGGCATACTTCATGCACACAGTAAACTACAAACAGATAAAACACCCCCTTCAGAAGGTGCATCACCTGAAGGATATACAATGAAATGGCAGAAAAGAGAACGTGGTCAAAGAAATTATCTTATTCAAGAAAATGACTTCATTATATAAAAAACTTGCAAAATCCCAGAATTATAAGTGGTTGATAACAGTTTCCACATCTCTTCCTTCAAGACCCTCATTCAGCTGTTACTTGGCCTGTGATTTTTCAATTAGGGTCTTCTTACACAGAGTGTGAGTAAAATCAGACCAATAGCTAGCCCTGAGGAGGTGAACACCCGCCTTTTTATCCTGACTTGAAGTGTGAGCCTTGGTCTCATCGAAGGAAGGAGACTACACTGGCGTAGTTGGTACTCTCTAGCACGAACAAGGGATGAAGGGGACGAGTGATTCTAATTATCATTAATCACTCAGGAATGGAGAAGCCAAAAAGTCTGAACCCAAAGTAAAAAGTGTGATCCAAGTGCTGCTATGCAGCTACGTAGAGGAGCAACGAAATGCTCACTTATGCAAAGATGTCCTTGAGCTACTGTGCATTTTTACAAACCGTTTTTTCATGGTGATGTCTTCTTGCATGTGTAGACACACATTTAGCAGCAATGTGCAGACTGACCAGACTGCCTTAAGTGTTCTGATTAAAATGATTCATCTCACTAGAAACATATGATTAACTCTCATTTTCTAATGTGATAGCATTCTGCCCTGAATTCTGCTAAGTTCTATAGAAATATCACAGGAAGAATTAAAAAGTAACAATTTTGCACCTTGTACACATGATGGCATATTAAAAAAAAAAAAAAAAAAGAAATAATGACAAGTGAGGAGAAATTTGGGATATCACTTTGCATAAGGAAATCTGAAAAATAATTCCACACAGACATGTTATTACATTAAATTGTCTCTTTTTTCTGTCCCCCATCTTAAAATGTGTCAGAAGGAGATAAGCAACCCTGGAGGTCCAGAGTAAAAGAAATGTGCTTCAGAGTCTAGAAGCCAGAACACATCTAAGGCAGTACAGCAGAAGGGGGCTGAGGGAAGAGAAGTGACTTTCCCCCTTCTCCTGTTATCCATCAGCAAAGGGAGAGAAGGACAGCTGAATGTTTGTTATGGTGTTGCCTTCGCTGACTGTGCAAGTTGTGGGAGCATCTACTTTTCTGTGGCTTTCCTGTGACTGCCTTTCCCTAAAATCACAGATAGTTGGCACCGTATTCCAAAGCTGTTTTCTGAAGCATTTTATTGTCTCTGAGCCATGTTGACACCATGATGGGGTTTTGCGTGTGTCTTCACAGTATCCTGAAAGCATCTTAGAATAATAAGTACCGAGGAGAGGAAATGCTAGATATTTAATAGATTGACTCAGGAATTTAATTGCAACATATAGCTAGTATTTAATAGATGAGAGGCTCAGAAGGGCCAGCCATGGGAAGAAATTTCAATGAAAAATTCAGGACGATATGTTGGAAGAAGAAGACCTCTAAATTTTACCAAACTGTAATGTACTTCATGTATATCTCCATTTCATCCTGTAGAAATAGAGTGAATCAGCCACAAACACTTGGTTGGCAAAACCGCCCCTGTGTTTTCAGGAGTCAGAGTGTGCACTTCCTCTCCTAAATTCTGAAGTTGAGAAAACTACAGCCTTATGCCTCAGAAATTCTTGCTTGCATCACAGTCCTGTGTCTGCTGATCAGCCGTCTTTGTCCTTCTGAAAACCTGGACTAAAGCCGTGCTGTTCTTCTTTTGAAGGTCCTTTATCTTTAAAAGGGGATTAGAAGTCATTGCACTGGTAACTTCCATTGCTTGATCTGCAAGTTGATTCTAGTTCTGCAAAAACCCCAAACAATTGCTATTTACACTTGTGAGCGACACTGACACAGCCATATCAGTCTTAACAAGCTAGTCATAACAAGCTAGATCAGGATTAGCTTTACAACTATTCAAATGTAACTCCTATCTTTTTAACTGTTCAAATTTAGAGCAGCTGAGATTTCAAACAGATGTCAAAAAGGTGACCCCAAAATGATGTTTGCAGACTGTTTACCCTTCTTGTGTGCTTTTTCATTTGTCCAACTGTCATCTTCTATCTACCTTCTATCTCGGGCCAAAGTCTGTTTTTCTTCAAGAATCAAATAAGTTGATACACTGACTTGTTCAGCTAATAGTGAAAGGGTATAAATAGAGAAGGAGTCATTGCAGGAGGCTGTGTTTGACAGGGGCTCAGCCTCTGCCTCTGCTTGCTAAGGTAATACAAGATAGAATTTAAGAAATGATTGTTATATTTACACTGCATCTGTCATGAGCATTTTGCATGTGTTGCTAAATTACTCTCACTAAATGATTTCATGGTTAGACTATTAATAAACTTGACTCATTCACGGTCTTAGAGATACAAAAACACTTTTAGAAACTCTTAAAATACCTCAGTCTACACTCAAAGGTATTAGAGGCAGTAGAAATCATCATCTGACAGCCCTTGAGCTTGATCTGTGTAACACATCTGTGGAATTTTGCTCAGGAGTTTCTGCACTTAGCCTTGTAATTTCGATTAAATTACACCATATCATTTGTTAAGTCAGTCAGTCTAGATACAGAAAACAAAATCTGCACAGGGATGGTTAATCCAGCATATCCATTTGCACACTGGTCTGATGGGCTGCTTGAAAAAGCAACCGTAGATCCTGACACGGGCACGTGGAATATGTTTCCCAATAATGCTGTTCTGTGAAGTTTCATGTGTAGATGGGTACTCCAACAGTGAACAAAAATTTCTTTATTTATCCTGTGCGTGTGTTTCATTAATTAAAGTTTGATGCCTAACACTGGCGTATTTACACATTCGAGCAAATCTGGTGGGAGCAGTCCCAGCTGCCTGGGACTTCACAGGCAGCTACAAACCCGCCTTTTGAGCAAAGTTCTGGTGCTTGGTTGAACGGCAGGTAAGTGAAACCACAGGCCCAGGTCTGTATTTGTGTCACTCTCTGTTTTCATTTCCTACTCCCACGCTTGCACACTGAAATTGTCTCACTCCTGAATGTGCAGATTAATTCTATCAATCACACATCTTAACTGTACTTGCATGCCTGTAATTTATCCAGTGACTCATTTTTCCTGGCTGGTGTGGAATCAACAGACAGGTGCATGTTTATACCTAAGTCAATTGGGTGTGCCTCACAAATTGAAGAAGTGAAGCCCTCCTCAAAGGAAAGGCCTGACCGTTTTAGCTCTTGGCTTGTTACGCACGCTGACTACTTCATTTGTACTGTATTAATTTCTGACACTGTAAAATCAATACACATAGTCTGAAAGAAAAAGAGTTTGCAGGGAAAAGAAGGACAATTATATTACATGATATCTAGACACAAGAGTTGCTGTATGGGATCAGAGCAAAAGTCCGTTTATCTCATTATTTTCTCCCTGACAGTGGTGTGCAGGGGATTTTCAGAGGAAAGACTGTAAAAAAAAAAGAAAAAAGGCAAATATGAATTCTCCCCTGGAGCACCTCTCATTTTCCAGAAACAAGCTGTGGAAAATCTTCCATTACTCTAGCAGGGAACTGTAAGTGTATTGTCATGCTTTACAGGACAAATGGAGCTACTTCCTGTTAACGCATCTAACCCTTTGCCAACTTAACCAGGCTTTTGGCTTCCATGATGCTTTATGGCCACAAGTCCCGCTATTAAATTATATGTAATGTGATCATCATACGTCCTTGTGAACCTGGTGTCTGATGGTTTCTTTGGACATCCCTTGCTTCCACTATTTTTGAGAGAAATCATGTGGCAGTTTCCTGCAGATCTGCTGTCTCCATACCATGCACATAAAGTTATACTCTCTCACTCACTTACTTTCCAAGTTGAAAACTTGTATTTTATGTAATTTCTCCTTTCAAGCAAATTTGTCCCCGGCTCATCTTACTCTGTATCCTTTCTGAGGTGGAGAAATGTGTGTTAGATCAGGGTTTCCCACTGTAAGAACACATCTTCAAAGGATGTCATAAAGATACTTTATAGAATCATAGAATGGTTTGAGTTGGAAGGGAGCCCCAAAGGTCATCTAATTCCAACCCCCCCGTGCCATGGGCAAGGACACCTCCCACTAGACCAGGTTGCTCAAACCCCCATGCAATCTGGCCTTGAACACATCCAGTGATGCAGCATCCACAACCCCCCTGGGCAACCTGTGTCAGTGTCTCACCACCCTCAGAGTGAAGAACTTCTTCCTAATTCCTAATCTAAATCTACCATCTTCCAGTTTTAAGCCATTACCCCTCACCCTATTGCTACAAGACCTTGTAGAAAGACCCTCCCCAGCATTCTTGTAGACCCCCTTCAGATATTGGAATGCCGTGTTGAGATCTCCCAGGAGCCTTCTCTTCTCCAGGCTGAGCAACCCCAATTCTCTCAGCCTGTCACCTCTCAGGAGAGTGCTGCAGCCCTTGGATTATCCTCATGGCCCTCCTCTGGACCTGCTCCAACAGGTACACTTTCTTCTTGTGTTGGGAGCTCCAGAGCTGGACGCAGTGCTCTAGGTGGGCTCTCATGAGAGCACAGCAGAGGTGCAGAATCACCTCCCTAGACCTGTTGGCCATGCTTCTTTTGATGCAGCCCAGGATACTGTTAGCTATCAGTTCCTTTAAAAAGAAAAAAAAAGATCTAATGTAGTGTAAAAAGTTGCAAAAAAGTGACCTGGGCCTCTGCCAATGAGAGATAAATTTACTTCAGATGACTAAGTGCCACATGTATTATATTTTCACAAGCTTGTCTTTGATGGTGTAGAGTGTTGCTGTGAGGCAACAGCCGCAGCGCAATCTCCTCCAAGTTTATGTCTTAAACTTTGATGAGTGAAAGTTCAGTATCCATAGTCTGAGAGCAATGCTGCAAATCAGGCTGCTTTTCTTTGGCTACTGACTATGAACTAAATGCACACAGATCAGGAACCTTTTTTCAGCTTTTCCATTATTCAACTAATATATAACACAGTAAATTATGATTACAGAAAGTGATAAATAAGTGTCAGAAGGAAAAAAAAAGGGTTGCATTTCACCACTTTTTGACATATATTCAGGTATTTAGGCACAGAAAGGCAGAAATTTATATGGGTTTTTATTTGCTTGTTTGTTTTTTAACATGAAACTCCTTCCTTTGTGGTGATTTTCTCAGTGTTTTAAAAGACAACCTGGTAAATGCAACCAATTGCATTTCTGCTGGCCACTTCGGTGGTCTGAGTGCTGTACCTCGGCTTGTCAGCTCTCTGTAGTCAGATTCCAGATGCTTTTTCCTTGTTTCTTCCATTGGAGTTTCGGTGATACAACACATTTTTGTACATTCTTGGCACAGGATGCTGTGTTTTCACTGTGAGACTCCACCTAACCCAAGGATGTCTCTTAAACACAGAAAACAACCAGCTACATATTGCACTGTCATAACCAGATTGTGGTTTATACCAGTTGCATTCATCACGCAAATACACTACCTTCAAGTTTTATCACCTTTAAGTTTGCCCACACAATGAAATGTTTCATTACATCACTTCTTGTCTTCAGTTAAAGAAGTGAAACCTCCACAGCCAGCAGTGATCGACCACTGTCCCCCCAAGAATGAGGCATTGTGTTTCGTAGCCTAAAAACAACTTATGGGGTCATTGTCCAGACAAATACAAATGGATACTTGAAACTGAAAACTCTGGGCAGGCTATGAATGAATCACAAATAGAAGCACAGAGGCAGGAGAGGGTAGAAAGGACAGTTGGAACAGCATGCTTTGCAGCTTTCGGAAGCAATGTACTCCTTTCAAATCCATTGTACGCACAATCATCTTCACATTGGCTTTGAGCCACCTCTAGCAATTAAGGTGACACAGAATAGAACCCAAGCATGTGCCAGAGTCTGCTGGAAGAGGAGGAAGAAACACCTTCATCAGTAGAAGCACTACTGTTAGCAGTAATGCCTGCTAGCAACAGTTAAAGATATCTTGGGTATGTTTATGTGAACTGCAGAGGATGCAGTGTAGATTTACTTGTTGCAGGTGCTCTGAATACTCAGTGTAAAGTGTCAGGTGCAGCACATGAATACAAAATAAATGGCAAAGTAGTCTGGGCTTCCTAAAATCAGGAACGCAGGAAAATGAGTTCCATTTATATGTGTAGGTAGAAGCATTAAAGCAGCAGGCAAAGCCTTGCTGCTCTGGTCTGCATTGGTGTATTTCCACTGAATTCATGAAGGTTGTGGGTGTTATTAATGAAGAATAGACTTGTTTGCCACAAGACCCATGAGCAATGTCTTTTGTACTGTCTACAGACTCAATGGTCTGGTTGTTTTAAAATTATTCCTTCTTGCTGCTCTGTGGACCCTCTCTCTCCCAGTATTTTACCTGCGGAAACGTGAGCACTGTGTGTGAAGAAGGGTTAGTATGACTGGGTCACACTGATGATAAGCAAGGCTACAAACAGAACCGACAGCCCATGCAGTCTTTTGTACAACAGATGCAGCAACTTCCTCAGCAGTTTTCCAGCTCTAAAGAGATGCTACATTGATTTTTGTGAAGGAAAAGAAAAAACCTCATAGTGAAGCAAAAACCCTTGGATGGAGAAGACACATGGCTGTGTTATCTCAGACTATGCACTTTACAACTGCTCTTCAGAATGACATAAGTGAAGCCTAAAGTGAAGAAGCTTGTTTAGACAACTGGTCACCTCCCCACTTCTATTGCAACACACAATTTTAAAAATTGTTCAGAAAACTAGTTCATGGACTCTAAAGCAAAGTAATCAGTATGCGTATGGTTATTTTTCTGGAGTAATAAATAACAACACAGAGTATATAACAGACTCTATTTGATAAGTAATTCTTTTTCCAAAGCAGGCATAGCGTTATCAGTATTAATCACACAGATGACTGATTGCAGAAACAAGGACTCCCAAGTATGAATTTTCTAAGATTACAGAGAGCATTACACTTCAACTGCATTTCTCGAAATACTTGGCTTATCCTTGCCGGTGGTGACAAAAAGTGATGTACTTGGGAAAAATGCATTATGTAGTAAACCCAATGACATTTAATCTTAGTTTCAGCATCTAATTATTATGCCATGTCCTACACTGCAATACTAGAAATGCTTCTCTTTTAAGAAAAAAGTCATTAAAAGCAACAGGTAAACAACAATTCAGATGCTTTCTTTCATAAACATACTTACAAACTAGGCTATGTAATGTCATTTTTGAAAATTGCCACATTCACCAAGCACCTTGAGTTATTAATAGCTTGTCTGCCTCTGGCAAGATAAAAACATCTCATTGAAATAAAGCAATCCTGGTATTCCTAGACTCCAAAATTAGAAATGTTAGTGGGGAAAAATATTAAATAACGACAATAACAACAAGTACAAAAAGGGGAATAGATTAATTCTGATACAGTCCCTATGAAGTTATCATGTTAGAGGATATATGCAAAGCCTAGACCTGATGATATATGATTTTGACACAGAACATGCTTTTATTTAGTAGGATTTTTGCATGGTTCTCCCTGTGGGTAGACCTTACAGGACATTTATATATGGGAGTCTGGATTCCTGGCCAGCGACTAAGTACCTGAAAGCCAGGCATCGCCTCTTCTATCTCCTCTGCTAGCTCAGGGATCAGGGCCAGATTGAGATTGCCTCATTCAAAAGGACAGTAATTTCCAGAGCAGCAATGGAGTTTAACTTGATGGGATGATGTGTGGTGGGGCATTAACATCTGTGAGGCACCGAGGTGCTCAGGGTGCCATAAAAAGGTGCTGAGCTTTCCAAGAGAGCACCAGTGACAGGCAGAGGGACCAAGAGGCAACAGCCGGTTATTAAAGTGCTGATTCTTTCATGTGTTACAGTGCAAAACTGTGAAAATGGAACAGTATTTAAATTAAATTAAAAAAAATGCACCACAGACACCGTATCACTAAGAAAGCCAGTAACTTTACTGATTTGTCTGCAAAATACAAATTATACCTTATTTCCAGCAGGAGAATCTTTTGAAATTTTCTCATTTTTGTTCACTACAGACAGCTGAATTAAGTCCCTTGAGATACACAGATGTGGTTTAACTTAGTTATAACATCTTGTCATCTAGTGGCGACAAAGTCCAGCTTATGCCGCTGTGAGCCTCTACTTTAATATTTGTTGCAAATGCTTGTATGCTCCCATTTACAAACTATTTTGTTATCACCATTGTTTTATGGAAGCAAATCCCCATGAAAGAGAAGGAAAAAAAAAAAAAAAAAAAGGATACAACAAACCATCTGAAGCAATCCAAGTGTAATGCCTGCGGTAACCCAGGTCTGGTATTAGTTACTCCACAAAAAGACTCTGGTACTGCTTTTTTTTTTTTTNTTTTTTTTATATATATTTTTTAAAATGAGTTACTTAACTGACCTCTTTTGAATCAAACTGAGGTACGGATCAGTCTGAGGTATGAGAAGGGAAGATAGAAATGTAACACCTGATTATGAAAATAATCAAACGGATACTTTTGATGCAGAAGGTCTGTGGCTCAAAGCTTGGATTGCTCCACATCTTTGGTTAAAATATATTAACAAAAGCCTTTTATTACATCTACAGTCTGAAGCATTCTAACAGACACCAATGTTCCATCAGTCCTTCAAGAGACCTGTAGTGGCAGGAAATTAATGCCATATAACTGACGACATCACAGCAGATGGCACAAACAGGAACAGATGAAGTATGCCATGTTTAGGCAACAGCCTTTATTGAGGTTTCAAGTGGCTTTTAAAAAATTACAAAGCATTTACCTTCAAGGCGAAGGAAGAAGGAAAACAAAACAGCTCTGTTAGGACTATAGATAAAAGAGGGCATATAGGTTAACACATACAATACAAAAGGGTTGACATCCTTGAAAACAGTCTACGAGTTCTTTTATTCTTACGCTAGCTTTACCTGAAAAAGATCTGAGGACAACAGATATTTTTATATTATTCATTAAAAACTGCTAAATTCCTCTTCTGGGAAAAATATAAGCCATTTTGTTATAAAACACAACTTTTGAAAAACACTGAAATGACAAAAGCTTTACTGCGAATGGCTCAATGCATACAATATACAGGTTGTGCAGGTAGGGTATATCATATAATTGTCACCAGCAATTAAACACTAACTGACAACACCTTTTAATAGAGGTTAGCTTAGCTATAACAATACTTGCAGATGTCTAGAATGCCACTTCAGGTGTTTGAACTTACAATTAAGAATGTTGCCTAAAACATTATATAGCATGGGTTAAGGTAAAGTAAATGTTAATACTCTTTCAGGGCTCTGCCCCAAACTCCTTAAATACAAAGGAATCACACAATAAACCCAAATTAGCTTTGCAAATACAATAAATGGTAAGGTACAGATAAAGGAACAAGAAAGGTAGACAGTTATAGTTTACAGAAAGTGACTTCACAATCAAAGTTGTGCTTCTTATCATTAGATCAGTTTGCAAATATGCATTATCCCCCACAATTTTGCCAGTACAAGTTAGACGCCCTCTGCAGCAGGAACAAGCAGGGCGACTGGCATTTGATTTCATGTGATTCTGTTCTACTTGTGTTTATACAAAAATCACTGTCAGAGTTAATATAAATTGCCCAGGCAATACTTTTCACGCTACTTTCTGCTTAGTTACTTGCAGTAATATATTACACTGCATTCTTCGTTAAATACGATATCTTTCATTTGTTTTTCATGCGTTGCTGAGGCAAATCGCAAGGTAAACTATTAATATGGCTATTCTTCATATATCAATAGACCAAATCCCCTTCCCCACTGACAAGTTTCTACTACAATACTGATAAAGTTGTATTTTTTCATTGAAATGACAAGGTACATTTGTGATATATTTGCATATTTTTGACACACCAAAGTTTAAAATTCTCGGAAGAGAATATGAGTATAGGTTTGTCTGAAGGTGAAGAAAGTGGTTTCGAAAACAGGTTTTTTTTGTGTTTTAAAATTAATTATGGGCCCCGTTTTACCCTTTTTTTTGTGTTTTGTTTTGGTTTTTGTGTTTTTTTTTTTTAAATTTTTGTTATTTTTTTTTTAAACATGCGTATCTTTTTATTTACCCTGCAAATTGCTACACAAGATAAGATGGATGCATCAGTAGCACAGTATTCTGCTTGAAGAGCTTCCAGATTATGCACTAGCCCCTGCACAGCTGAGAGTGCCTGTAAGGCAGGCGTCTATAAAGTCATGATAAGTGAAAAGTGTATGCCCTAATGCACACTGTTGTCTGTTCATCATTCTCTACTACAGAGAGGTACACTCTATCATTGAGCGGTGCACAGGAACTGCAAGTAGAGGTGGGAAACAGAGTGTGGATTCCCCTTTACAAAATATTCTGTGTTGGTATTGAGCCGTCGCAGCTGTATCCTTCATCATAGTGTCAATGTACGTAGGTGAGAGTTGGGAGGACTCTTGGAAGAAAGGAGAAATATTATGGTTTTGCTATGGCACTAGCGTTTTGCTTAAACGTTTTTTTTTTCCCTCCAACAGAAAGATTAAACCGAAATGTTTGAATATACCACTTCCTTCTAAAAACCTAAATTCTTCTAAACCAGAGGGACAAAGGTGGACTTAGAGCAATGACACGCTCCCTCTGGTCAAGCCATTGTAGTCAAAGGGATGACACGAGGCAGGAGAAAATGTGGATGCCATATGCTGAAGCAAATCTCGCCTGGGCGCACACATAGGGAATGTTGTCCAACAACGTGGCTGTTGTGAGATGACGTGACCGCAGAGGTCCGTGAGAACCTGGGACATGATGGCCAGTACTGGCAGTGTAAGATCAATCGGCTTCTGAACGGTTCTTTAGTTGATCATCTCTCGATGAGTGAGAGAGGGGGAGTAATCTTTATAACAGGCGTGTCTGGGGCAATCCCTCCCTTTAACTCTCCCTACTGCTTCTGCAAATATTCACCTGCACTCACCAAACTGACAGCCGTTAGAGCTGTACATCCAATTCTGACAGGCAGAATACCAGCTTCATTAATGAGAAAGGGCCGAGTTATGCCACTTTGTCATTTAACCCATGGAAAACTACAAGATACGCAGGACGTTAAGTAATAGAAGGGCCCTTTACTTGTTACAATGCACAAAACAGCATGAAAGAACTAATCAGTATATACAATGGATCGCAGTTCACCCAACTGATTGTAAAATGCTGTATTAAAATGACTTAGGTTGTTACAACGTGGGTAAGCTCTAACTTTTTACAGATCAGTCTCTCAACAGCTGACTTCGATCTGTAAAACGTATACCCAGTAAAAGAAAACTGAAAGAAAATAGTTAAATGTGCAACTGCACAAATATAATTCCCCACTATTAAGATAACAAAAACTTTTGCTATTACCATAATTATTATATATATTAGAAAGCTATACACAAGCATGTTAATTTCACAGATTTTTTTAAAAGATTCTTAATATTTTATATAATTAGAAATACACATTTCAAAAACAAAACTTCTGCAAAGAGAAAACAGTTATCTTGGTTAGCAAAGCATGGAGTTCTTCATGGCTTAGGGTAGTGCTTTCTATACAAAAAGTCCTTTTTGTTTGTTTCTTCAGGACTGTTTAAAAGATCAGCGAAGCTATCAAGGAAAAAAGAACACATTTTGGCTTAAGGAAACTACAAAAGCCACAAATGCTTTGCAAACTCTGTCTTACTTTTTAATATGAAAATAAGCAAAATGTAATGTACATATTTTTTATATTTTTTTTTTTTATTTAATAAGTGATGCAGACCCAGAATTTTTTTAAAATTAAATACGTTAGCCCTCGAACTCAACATTTTTACAAGTATGGTCCTCTTCAAACATTTTGATCCTTTTTTTTAACTGAGTGCCATACTCTGATGGTACGCCTGCATGTTTGTGAGCATTTTCGGTGTGTCAGGTGACCCAGTTCTTTCTAGCATCAATTCATGGCCACCCAACGGCTGGGTCTGTCAAAACATCTGTACATTTTCTATAATGTTGCATAACAGCTGCTTTCTCTCTCAGTAAAGATCTGCCATTTCTGGCAAATGTTTTCATTTTGTCTATTTACATGTAAATAACGTTGAACCTGCAACATGACACTATCTATTGTAACATACATTTTGCAAGGGAGCACAACAGTGAAAAGAAGATAGCCTTAAAATCTATTTTGTACAAGTGTTCTGTTGTACAACTCAAGTGCTAAGCTTATCTCAGCATTTCTGTTTACCTTATACTGTATCACTGAGGCAATTTAAAAGTACTTTTACAAAACAGAGTACCTGACTTTTTTTTTTTTTTTTTCCACACACGGCACATATAATGCATATCGACCCCCCCTCCCCCATTAAGGTATAGCACACACATACTGCAAGAAAAAAAAAAAAAAAAAAGAAACCAAAACCTAATAGGTAATAATGTTATCATGTCGCCCATCCTTCAGAGAGCCGCATGCGCTTGACAGAGGGGCTTTCCCTTTCGTCCGGCGAAGGTCTGGTGAGTCCAATGGGGGAGTGGAATTCGTTCCGGTGATCTTCTCGGTCACTTCCATCGTAGGAACTGCTACAGCTGCTCAAACTGTCAACAGGAGATCTCCCCGCCTCATGGCGCGTGTGCTGTGGGTATCTCGAGGGTGTGGTGGTACGGTCTCTAGGAGGAGAAACAGGTTCTGACTTGATGTTGAGGCTTTGAGTAGAAGGCAGGGAGAGATTTGTACTCTGAGATAAATGAGTGCTAGTGCAAGCTCTGTAGGAGGAAAGGAAACCCAGTTACAGACGGAGGAGGCATGGAGCCCCCAGATATGCACAAACACTCACACAAAACACCAGTGTAAAGGGTCCCGCATGCAGAGAGCACGAGGACTGTTTTCTGGGCAGAATTCACAAATGCAAAGAGATGAAAGCATCACAGCAAGCGTGGTCAGCCTGAGCGGCACACGGCCTCACTTTGAAGGAGGTCTTGCTTTCAATCTCTCCCTCTCTCCTTTTTTCTTTTTTTGACTCAAATTTTGGAAGTTGAGCTTTTGCACTGTTGGAACCACCTGCAGGTTTCTTTGTAACTAATGCTTGTGTGTGTGTATGCACCGGCTGAGACAGGGGAGGTATGGAATTTCTGCTGGGAACAATCCAATTAGTTTGAAAGCACCCAACTATTTTGATGGCCGTTCATTTTGAGATGCAACTGCAGATGCGAATACAAGAAACAAAAAAATTTGGGCCAGGTACATTTTAAGCCTTTCAGAATAATGTTGAAATTACTGGCCCTTGGGTTGCAATTGGTAAAATACCACAAGCAGGCAAGGATTTAGATATGATTTTACGGTTTAAACCTATGAATTCGTAACTCAACCCAGAATGCTTTTTGGATAAACTACCAAGGAGAAGCTGAAGAGCAGTGGAAGGTGTCAGAGGATTGTACTGTTTCCCTGTAGGAGAGCCTGGCTCAGAGGATGCTCCTAGCATCAAGAGAAAGTGCCACGCTACAACTTTTCCAAAGGCAAGCTGTACAACTATTCGTAAAGTTCATTTTATTTCTGTGCATTTTTGTGGGCAGGTAGTGGTGGAGGAAAGCAGAAACCGGCAGGGAGAAGACTGAATACTGAGAATGTGCTTTATCTCTACGGGAGAAATGAGATCACTTGCATCTGCAGGATGTTTTGTACGAAAGCACCACCTCCTGGTAAAAACCTGACTTTTCTCTTCGTTATTAAAATAAGAGCCCCCAACATGCAGTTCCCGTTACGTTCCAGTTCAGAGGCCGCTTGCTAGGCTGAAGTTCGTGTCTAACGCCAGAGACACAGGTCCAAGGTTTCTGCCTGTGAGTATTTATACAGGGGGAAGCCAAAGGCAGGAGGGGCAACAGACCACTTGGCCTTGTGAGATTTTAAACCCAAAGGGATGTGCAGGCATTTTTACTGCTAGCTGAAGAAATATGGGGATTTGGAAGTAATTTTTAAGCATGGAGAAGAAACAATTCAGTTTAGAAGTGGTCTTCTCATTTACTGAAATATTTCACCTTCCCTGATCTCTCATTGACTGGGAGCTGAGCTAAAGCTACATTTACTACAGCTTTGATGAAAGAAAAAAATTTCTGTTTTCTTTTCTTCTGACAGATTTAAAATGGAACTATGTGGCTTCAGTATTGAATGATATCAGCTCCTTTTATCAGGAATTATTGCAATCTTTAATAATGGATGGATCTTGTTAGAAAACACAGAAAACCGGATGTTCTACCTCCAACTGCTTTTCTCTACCCTTCATTCCTTACAAGTGAATGTGCCAAATTTGCAGCGATCCCTTTCACAAGTTACAGAGTCTGTGTGACTATGAAAGGCATTTCTGTTTTGCAAAGAGGACATTCTATTTGTTTTAAATTTTAAATTTAAATTTAACTATTAAACTGACATACAAGAAACTGTGAATTTCAGACACCATCATTCCAATTAAGTGTTCCACTCTTTTCCTGAAAACTTGTTGAAAAGAATCCAACAAGAATAAGAAATACTTTTTTGCTATTTTTTTTTTTTTGCTTTTCATTTCCAGTGACTTTATTATTTATTTTAGATGTCAAGCTTATAGCTAAACCTGCAAGTATTGCAGTAAGGGATGGTGGAGCCTGGGGATTTGACTTAGAAGTGTTTGATATGAGCAGATAACATGTCACTTTGCAAGGCTGAGGACAGCTAAAAACACTCATGCTAGTTAAAAAACCCAAACATATTCAGTCAAATTTGTTGACATGGAACAGACTTGCATTCTATTGTGTGACAACCACGAAAGGAACAAACCTAGAGGGACAAGCTACATTTTCAATGAAATACAGCTAGTATTGCTATACTGCAATGTTGTTTTTTTAATAGCATTTCAGAAGTGAGTATGAGAATGCATCTCTATAGACTTTTCTTTAGATTCCTTCTGAGTCATCAGCAGGGTTAAGTAAATAACTGGCATACAATTTTTTTTGCCAGTTTAAAAAATGCTACAGGTTGCTCTGCATTTTGGACACTTTTTTGTAAATTGAAAGAAAGTTAAGAAGTCATTTTGGCAGCTCAGGACCAAATTTTTGAGGTTTAAAATGATATAAACAAATGAAAGCAATTATATTGAGTCATCAACATATATTTTTTAATGATAGTCTTTTTCTGACAAACTATTTCTGAATTTCAATATCTGCTTCTTTTTGTGTGATTATAATTTACATCATTTAATTCAAATTTCTGAAATGTTTTTATGAGAATCTCATGAAAACTTAAATAGCCAATTACAAGAGAAACCCACTGTTACACATAGATGTGAGTGATGAAGTAATTCATACTTCAATGCAGTCTTTAAACCCATATTCTAAACAGAGGGTTGACCTCTATTTAGAATAGAAGTTCTGTTATAAAAAATGAGAATTCTGTCTGCTACTAAACGATTTCTTTTTGTGACCGTGTGTATATGAGTGCAGTGTTTCTATCTATGCATATTGTTGTATATTTTGCACTTTTCTTCACAAAACTATGTAACTTTGGTCCAGGCATGCCTCATTTTCATAATTTGAAACCTATGCTAAGTTCACCAGGAAACAAACAGGTTTTGAATATGGAAAATCCATGATAAAATATATCAAATTACTTCAAAGGACCGTGTATAACTATAAGCATTCAGTAAGTGCCATGCAGTCCACTCATGTTGACATAATCACCTGCTTCCACACATTGTATGAAAACAGTTCATTTTACAGCAACAAAGAAGAAAATTAATGCTTTAATTTTAGACATCAGTTCCTACTGAGACCAGCATAGTGAAAATGTGATGTTTATTTAGAATGCAAGAAGCACGTGGGAGAAATGCTGGTTCCTATTTAGGTTCTACTACACAGCTTTGGTGTGTAAGAAGTGGGAAGCAAGTCAGGATGGGCTTGCAAGTGGGTTTGGACCCTGTCGACTCCACTGAGATCAGTTCTGTGTGTGCCTCCATCTATTCGGATCTCCAGCTGATGTGGAAGCTCAGCATGCACGGGTAGAAGTGCAGGTCTGAGGAGGTGATGAGTGAGGACACGACCATGAGCGAGGTAAGTTTTTACAGAGAGAGAAAGCTGTCTATTGAAGGAAGAAAGGGCCTCACACCGCTTTCTTTTATGCCCACACTTGCTTCTCCAAGTTGGTTTACTTCCTTATTTCATAGAATTTTTCCCCATAAATATATATAAGGAGCCATTGAAAATTCACTGCAACATTTAGTTATGTAATTTTAGTTATGCGCTAGTCTATAACTAAGAGAATAGAGGATATTTTTGACTTACTAAGCAATGAAAATTTCCGCCTTCCCCTGTTTTTCTTTTAGGTAAAGCAAAGCTTTTTATTCATATTTTTTGATCAATGCAAAAGCAGAATTAGTGTTTTGGTGTCAAGATATTTTTATTAGCTCTCACACATTAGGGTCTACATTTTAGAAAGAAATTGATAAATGAAGAATAACGTGAAACTGAATCACTGGAACATCTTACAACGGTGACATAAGAAAAAAGGTTCAATCCTAAATATATAAAGTTGTTTTTTTTTTTTCAAAACAAGGAAGTTGGCAGAACCAATACAAATTCACAAAACATGATGTCACTGCATCTAAATTTTTCAGTAAAAACGATTCAATGGAGAACATTTGCTCATACCTAGCTATGGCTATTACCTAATAAAAAAAAAAGAAAAAGTAAATTGTTGCTAAGTAGTAAGTTTGTTATGTAAAGTCACAGAAGCAGTCAACTGCACACATGAATTTGGACAATTTGTTGTTCAGACAGGTAGAAGTTTGGATAAACTTTTTTTACACAAGCAGTTATCTGTACTGAAGAATTTTCAGACGAAATACTGTTCCTATGCTTGCACTTATATTTTAGGAAAACCAAAATTTCACCTGGGGATGACACTTAAGGCAGAAAATATTATATTTTAGACTGGGAAATATGTATGAGAGAGAACATTCTCCATACAATGGACTTGTGCTTAAAAAATTTAGATCACTTATTTCAAAGTTTGGAATGGACTTCCCCTCTGGTTAGCCACAGTTAACTTCTGGTAGACTCTTTGATCCATGTTAAAGAAGCAGTAACCCTCTCTGTAAGAGACATTGCAGCAATATCCAGATAAAATCCCAAAGTTTTGGAAGGGATAGGCTTTCAATAAATTATGGTGTATTTTTTTCCAGATGTAGATCTATTTAAAGGACCACGAGAACACTATCTTACTTTTAACATAAGAAGTCGAAAAGTCTGACATGTTTTAATCTCCCTATCATATTAAAACAGGCTCTACATGGTTATTCTATTCACCGGGCTCAGCAAAAGGCCAAAGCTGTGCAGACAGGGGAAGTGAAGTACTCCCATATCCTCAGGTATTTGCCCTCAAGCCCACTGGCACTGGCATGGTTGCTAATTGTGGATTCAGCATGAAGAGTTATGAGTTAGGTTGTAGAGATCTTCTCCAATTATCTTAAAGATCGTTCTGACAGTGCTGCTGAAATTGTTGGGGACTTATCTGGAGCAAGCTAGTAACTGTAACCATATCCTCTTCTATTACTAACCATATTCTCCTGCCATGCATTAAGGAAGTAGAGATGGTTTTCACCTTTAGGCTTTGGTGAAAAACAAAACCCGTTGGAGAACTAGGATATCTCTTCCAATAACTATGTTTTCTCACAGGTCTTTACAGCCTACAACAAACAACTCACAGTGGCCAAATCTTTCCAGAATATGACCTCACTCAGCACAGGGATTTGGGTTGTCAAACCCCTCTAGATGTATTTTCCCAAATACCTGGGGATGACTATAATTTTTTGTGATTGTTTTAATCTTCCTGCAAATTCTAGCCCAGGTTGACATGGACTGAACATGTTCTGTACAGTTTAAAGTTTTGCAAATAATCCAAAAGTTAGTACAGGTTTTTTTGCCTGTAGAACTCAGTGACTAAAATAAAATAAAGAAATGCTTAATTTTCTGCAGAGATGGAAGACTTCTCCAGAACTGTCAGTGAAGCAGCTTTCATAGCTGAATTCATTTACAAATCACTGAAAGAATAATAATAAAAGTAGAAGCTCAGAATGTATTCCACCAGCTACAGCCATTACACTTTGACATTCTGTGATACGAATTAGAAACAGATGACGATGTGTGACATATCTGAAAAGGCATGTAGTTAGCTTAGGATTTAACTTATACTTTTTCTGGTTAACCAAATCGCCTTATTACATTCTTTGGTGCACCACTGAAAACAATCAGCTTATTGTAAGGTTATACACAGATATCTAACACGTGAGTTTTCAATTTATTTGAGACTTTAAGTCTTTAGTTGGACAGTTAGCCTGAATGTTGCCCCAGAAACAGTGCAAACTCAAAAAGAAAATAGAAGAAAAGAATGGTATAAAGACTATTTTTCAAGCACAGTAAATATTTCAGTAGTATGTTTCTATGTAGTTAGTATCTATATATGCTTATTTATATCGAAATGAGGTTTAAAATTTTTTTCTTCCCTCTGAAACACTTGAGTAGCTGTCCTTTAAAAATCCAAATCCTCTGTACATGGTAAAGAAATTACAGTAAGTTACAAAAGGTGGTCAGATAAATTAGAAGGGGAATTTTGAAGTTTAAAGCAGATTTATAGTATTAAATAGTTTCATAAAAATTAGTTCATATGTGCACCACCTCTTTCTGAAAAAAAAAAAAAGTTTTCTTTTCAAACATATGTGAATTAAATTTCTCCTCATAAATACACTCCAGCTGTTCTCAGCTTCCTTTTTTTATAATGAAAACTTTTAAAATTCAAACATGTCCAGCCATACCTTAGGCTACATGTGGTGAGCTGGTGAACACCTATGGTCTTAACACAAACTGCAGGTACCAGGATTTTTGACAATTGTACTTTTAAAGCTCACTCCAATGAGCAAATAGGTTGCTCTTTCAAGAGTGCATGTGTGAATTTTCACACTTTTAAAAAATCCTGAAATTATTTAGCAGTGTGCTTCTCCAACCTTGAATAAATGTATGGAAAGTAGCCACTAGAGGGCACGGATACCTGTCCTCCTCCACACAGGCAAGTCACAGTGAGTTTTGTCTGTTGACAGCCCTTAGGCCTAAAATATGTTATTTGCTTGTAGAAAACATTTTCAAAGAAGTGAAACTTGAATGTCAGAACTGAGCAGAAGGGAGTATGTGATTATTATATAAGGTTGGGGCTTAATCTGAAGTCAAATCATCATGTCACTCTTACTTGATTAAAAATATTTGGAAAATGTTCACGTTTAGTGTAAATGTTTGTGCTATAGTAACTGGAAATAAAAAGCAGAAATGGCAAAATACAGCAACAGCACAATGTATGTGTTTGGTCTTTAGTAGTGAAATAAAACACTATTTAAAGAAATAAAGAGTAAAACATGAAAACAGTAGTATTTACTACACTACTGAGAAAATGTTGTGGATACAGAATATTTCATTGTAGCTACCTCGCAAACTTTCAATGAAATATGTAGTTCCAGTTTTGGGAAATGGAGCTCTTATACATAGTAAATATGTGATGATATGGTGTCTTGATGTATTTCAGATATGGGATTACTGGGGAGAATGAAGTCCCTGTAGGACAATAAAACAAAGAAAACACTGCTTACCCCAATTGGCTGAGGGCAGATGGTGGCATGTTATGTAGGTGTTGCTGTTGCCAGCCAGTCACAGAACCAAGATGAAGAGCACTGGCTGTATTAAACCCAGAGAGAGATGATATATCTGCACTACTCAGAGAATATTCTAGATTAAAAAACAGAAAAGACAATAATTAAAAGAGAATTAAAGAGGAAGCAATTAAACAATAACTAGCATCGTAATTTCCACATGTCACTTTGTAAGCCTTTTAATTTTAATTACACCAATCACATTAAGTTGCAGCAGAGAAAGTAGACCTTCCCCTTCCCTCCACTCATTAGCTTGGGAGCAAATAATACGCTAATAATGATTCTGTAATTTAGCAGTGCTTTTCTGGATCTGGAAGATCCAAAGCATTCTTAGTCTGCATATCCATCACAACTACAGATGCATTCTCACAAGGACCTGAAAAACACAATAATATTTCAGTTACAGTCTTCCTTGCAGAGTCCAGCACGCAGCCTGTGTCTGAACAACACACACCTTCTCTAAGAGCATTGGATCTGTATGCCAGCATGCTCTGCACAGCAGCAGTGTGCAACGGGAGCTGGAAAGGATCTCTTGAGGATTCAATCCTAGTCCTATGTGATAGCCCACAAAGTTAATGAGCTCCGTTTTGAAGCCAGAGAAACTGCTTGCTCCCACTACGCTTACAACTTTAGGAAGGTGCACTGAACTACATGAGATTAGCTGTGGTATTATGAGGATTAAGAAATGTCTTTCAAGTTACATATTTTCAATTAAAGTCAATGAAAGGAAGCTATTTCTATTCTAACACAATAGCTAACTTTCAAATAGATACATCTCAAGGTAGTGACAGATACAGAATAAGTAAAAGCAGTGCAAAAGGAGACCAGCTATGAATTTTTCAGTTCCTCCCAATGAACATTACCTAATTCATTAGGACTGAGCTAGACATTTGTCAGCATCCTGCTCCCTCCCCCCTGTTTTACATCCTGCACCCATACTTACCAGTACCATATGTTGTTGAGATGGCTGATG
>VZZY01006557.1:0-17884 GCA_013400335.1 Eurystomus gularis | reverse complement strand
TGACTGAGCAGACTGGGAGTTATTTATCCTCTGATTCTTTTAAAGTAAGTAAAATAAACATATTATTGACCAGTTTTAAGTCAGCAGAGTGTATTAGCTTTTTGGGTATGTTTGGTGCAAGAGAAATACAGGCTGATACAAAATTTCTAGAAATTAATCATTTAACATGTGGCTTTTATGAACTCTGCCAACCCTATCATTTACAAGCCTTCAAGAGACCAGTTGTCACCATAGTAACCCATTACATCAGTATCTCCTAGGTAACTGAACTAGTAACAAGTAAGATTGCTTTTATTGTGGGTAGAAGAACAGATCGTGTGAAAAACTAATGAAATATGTAAACTCTATTCCCAGTGTTTTCCTTTTCACTCCACTTAAAAAAAAAAAGAAAAACGGNCTTTATGCTTTGAAAGTGAGGGGCATCCTGAGATTGCTGAACACTGGACTTTTACCAGCAGATGGTGCTCTGGCTACTGCGTTTTTGTGCAATAAAACAAACTTCCAGAGCCTTGGGTAGCGTGGCAGCTACGTGGTTATCTTTAACTTCGGGGCACTAGATGTTGCACTGTAAAAATTACACTAGAGGACTCTAATCCTGTGAATGGCAGGCTAAAAATGACCAGAGAGACACCAAAAAAAATGTCGTACGGCTGCACCATCTTCAACAGCACAAGTTTACACCCCTCAAAGCACCAGAAACAAGAAAGCTCTATTATAGCGTGTGTAATTTGAGCATGTGCAAAAACTGCACCTGGTCTTCTCTATTGTTATGTTTCAAAAATGATGATGACTTTTTTATTCATAAAATAGTTATGGCAAAGTTTTCCATTTTGTTTCAACTGACACTTTCACCTACACAAGAATCAATCACGTAAAAGAACTGATTTTCTTTTCCTCGTTATTAAGATGAACGTCACTACCACTTACCAGAAGCAGATCAACGTCCTCAGACTGAGTGCATAGGAAAGGAGCATTAAAAATTAGTGAATATAAATATTTACCAGGATGCAGATTTCTAGCCTAGGGAATAGCTTCATCTGAGAAGGGCAGCAAATTAAACACTTTCTGAGCATAGTTTGGAAAAATAACCATAGATTTCTTCTTTGTCCTTCTAATGGGATACTTGACTGAACTGCGAGGAACATCTGTCCAGCTTTCGGCACAAGACTTTCTCTAAGAATTCATTATTTCTTCCACAGCCCCAGTGGCTGCAGACTGTGCTGCTATACCTAGTTTCAGGAGACCTGACCATTCACAGAATCCCTTGGAAAGTATCAGTTTTAAGGACCTTGGAATAAATCATTTGATGCAGACAGCTCGTCACTGCCTTGGTCGACTTTGAGCATTGCCCTGTAGGAGACTGTTACTTATCCTCTCAGAAGACAGCATCACATTTATGGGGGGTTTTAGTTTGATGTTTAAAGTTAATTCTGTACATGTCAAGCTGAAGTAGCCAAATTACAAGTTGTTTTAATAGTGTCTGTTACATACTGGAAAAATGTGTTTATAGTGTCACTTAAATTTACCATCAAGATCATTTAAAAATTAAGCTCACTTTTAATGCTACATTACTCATGAAAGACTTACTTGAAACCACTAACCAGCGTTCTGATGGGAGCTACAAGATATGCACACAACACCTTCGCCTTCTAGCACAACATCCTGCCTAAATTTTGTGAATCCTGGCAGGAGACACAGCAGTTTCATGCTCCTTTTTACCCTGCTCTGTCTATTTACTACCTCTTATTGTTACAAAATTTGGCCTTTGGATCTCAGAGTGATAGAGTTCAATTGGTTTATTTGTAGCTATTCTGCCATCTGCTAGGAGTCCGTGTGGCTAAATATTTAAGAAAAGCATAGTAGGTTAGGAGTACTCAGGGTTAAATTCAGCCTTTATAACAAATCCAGGAAAGGCTCCTCCAGCTACTAGGAAAGAGAGTGCAGAAGTTTAGACTATGCAGGACAGAGTTCCTATTTTGCAACCCAACAGAAAAAAGGGAGGAAGTAAATATGATTTCATAAAAGCAATTGAACAGGCTGTTCCTACATCCTCAGCTCAATGTCAAGCCTTAAGATTAGGCAGAAAGACCAACCAAGCAAGAATGTTGGATGTTAATTCTGCAGATTTTAGTTGCTCGAGCAGGCCCTGAAATTCTCAAATATCTCTTATTTGAAGGAGATTGAAAAAAAAAAAAGCTTTGAAAACGCATTACCACTGATGGCATTGTATTCTTGCTGCCAGGTGGAATAAGCACACGGAGATCTGGTTTGCGGTTGTTCATTCCCAAATTCATTGGAGGCGGAGATTTTGCTTGCATATTCTTGTTCAAGTTGCCAGGTGAGACCAGCAGACCTGGTGAGTTGCGGGGGTTGCCATATCCATTCCCTGTTTAGGTAAAAAGAAAGAAAGGAAACGAAAGGAAAGGAAAGAAAAGAGAGAAAAAGGTTATGAACTCTAATGTATTTCTTAAGACTGAACACTAAAAATGTCAAATAAAAAGGTGAATACCTGTGTTATGTACTGTATCTTTATAGGAAAATACAACACATGCCCTACTTGGAACAACTGATCTTTCTTTAATGGCAGCCAACATGTGCTGAAATTAACTCTGATTATACGACTCTGTTTACAGCACTATGGTATATAGCACAATTTACTGTGCAGTCAAAGTAGTCAAGATCTAATGTTTTCCTTACAAGAGAATCAGGAAAGTCAGACAATCTTATGGCTTAAAAAAATGTCAAAGCTATGCTGTATTTTCTCGACAACTACAGAGGCTTCTGCCTTGCCTGACTCAGCCCTTTCCAGGTCATGGTTTTGTTTTGTTTTTAAACAAAGGATGAGTATAGCAAGGCTATAATTTCCAGAAAAGGCAGGGGGAGGACTAAGAAGATTCTTAAATGTTTTTGGCTCTCTTTTACCACACTTTTTGGACCTGATTCTGTCAACAGTAAAGTCAATGGGAGAAAGAGCATAACCTTATTTGGAAAATACCATCGTATCTTTCATCTTCATCTCTCTGCTGCTTTCTGCAGGCCCCAGGGACAATTCTGACAGGCAAATGCTTCATTTGCCTTTTTCAGAAAAGGGTTTCCTTCTCTCACCACGCAGTACTGACAACTGTGTATCTGCAAGGTTACTGACCTACCATTCCACTAAAAATGAGACCTTCCCATTTCATTTGCCTAATTTCACCTCTTACCCACACAAAACTGGGGGAAAGAGATGACGTTTTAGTGTAGCTTGGAAATCCTTCCTGCACAGGCTCAGGAGAAATACAGGAACTGCCCAGTTAGAGAGAGAGAATAGCATGGAAACTGGTACGGAGAGAGAAAACTTTCATGGATAAATACCAAGAAAACAAATGCTAGTGGAGACTTTCTGTCCTGTGCTCATCTTTTGTTCATGGCTCTCAAGCTGCAATACACAACCTAGAAATAGTGTGGGAAGATGAGCTAGTGATGTGGCACAGCCCTAGCTTCTAACAAGCCCCAGATCTTCAAATTTCCTTTGCCCTCCCAAAGTCAGTGAGAAGCTCAGTATCTCGGTTTTTTTTCTTTTTTTTTTTTTTTTTCATGTGTGAAATAGGGTTTACAGCCCTAAAGGGCGTAAATGGATTAAGGAATTAAACTTGATAAGGTCTATGAGGTGGGCATAAAAATGACAGTACACGAGAGTGAATCTGTCTTCTTGTTAGGATAATGAAGTGTGTTCAAGCATGACTAACATTAAATCATGTTTTTAATCTGCAAGCACACCAGATAATTGTATTTATCAGATCAGCAAATCCATGGGAAAAAAATCTGTCAAAGGCTATTAAACAGAAACCACTACTTCAGGCTCTGCAAGTCCCTGAGCTGTGAGCACTAGGCTTGAGACGCAGGAAAAGTACCACAAAGTGCTCACCTCCCATGTTTGTGAGGTACCTTTAGTCACTGGCCTGGCCTGGCTTGTTTATTATCATGCTTTTTATCATCACCGTCTCTCAAGCCTTTGCAAAAAAGGAATGAAGATAAAAACTTAGAAGCACTCAGATCACTTCCGAGGCTTTCTAATAAAATATTTTTCTTTGTTAATCTTGTTGTTTATTTTCTTAATAATATCTTACAGTTAGTGAGATAAAATGAGCTAATGAAAAAAAGTGTATTTTACACTTACCAAGCTGCAATAGCAGAACACTGTCAAGAATTTAGCGTTTTCTGTCAGCAGGCTTTTTTTTTTTAAATGAACAATCACTCTCAACATGGATTTGCTACCTATTATGCTCTAATTAATGCTATGCATTACTAGAGGCGGTGAAATCAGATGGGGCATTTTGAGTACAAACCAGTATTTTCTTCTAGAAACTGCCGTGCCTTTTAAAAGTTGATCTTTAACAAACTGAACACAGAACACCTAATGACATGGAGAAGTGATCAACACAAGAAACTGAAGCAGTCTCTTCGGTGCTGTTTTCATACAGGCGCTATTTTACCAACAGGAAGTACATCAGCCTTGTGAAATTGTTCTATGACACGCATTTGTTCAGAGAGTGAAAATGAAGCTGTTTGAAGAAGCAGTGTGGGTTTATTTTTTTCGTTCTACAATATTAAACCCAAGACATTTAATGAAACAACATGCTCTGTAATCTATATGTTTGTTTCCATAGCTGTGATTTTCGGAGGACAGAAAACCTTACAAGGAAGCACTCCCATTTTCCATGTGAGATTTAGTAAATATCACTTACTATTAAAAATTAAGAGAAAGACGGCATCTTTATAAAGCCTTATTCTTCAGAAACTTTCATCTGACATTTATGTTATTTACCTACTGATGTAAAATATTTTGAAGAGTGATAACATTTCTTGCATTTATATTTTTAGAACGTCAAATTATTTTTAAGAACTACTGCAATCTTCTCTTTACTAGTAGATTTCTGCTGTTCATGGCATATTACGCCAGCTAGCATTTTGGAGCCATATAATAACCATTCCTCTTTCCAGCCGCCAAATTGTTATTCTTTTGGTATAATGTGGATTTAGGAATGTAAGACTGTGGACCTTAAACCAATGATACAGAAACCCATCATTTGAAAATCAATGATGAATGCATGCATGCGGTTTGCAGTTAAGAAGAGTCTGCATTTAAACCAGCTCTTTAAACCGTATCCTCTTTAGTCAGAAAGCTGCGGCCTGCTCTGAGGCAGCTGTCCCACCTTCAGATAAATCCACTGAAGAGAATGGCCTCATTTACATTGAGAGGCAGAAAAATGTATAAGACTTCTAATATACAAATTAAACCTTCCTTCATCCTATACTTTAAAATTACACTCTGCCTAGACAATTATCAATTTAGATGTGACTGCATGCAGAACATCGCATTCCACTATCCACTTGAAAGCGCAAAAATTATATGTCATGTATGAATGGATTTCCTGATTATAGATTATAAGAAAATGAAAAACAGATGGATTTTAGAGCAAGTTGGCTTTACATTTTTATTTGATTAAAAGCCATATTTTTGCTGGAATAGAAGATTTTTAAACATTACAGATATAACTTGTAATGTATAATGAAAATAAAAACAGTAGATGCACAAGTTTTAAAGGGCATATGTCAGAATTTGTAAATTTACAGCATTTTCAATTCAAGAAGTTTCCAGAGAAAATTATTCTTCCTCTTGTTGTTTGTTATACTGACTTGAAAGAATAAAAATATTTCACACAGAAAAGAGCCTGTTTCTCTACAGAACTAGTGGAGCAGCACGTGTCACAAAATGCAGTGCCAGACTTTGTATGTGGACTAATGGCAGAATATAGAGACAAATGCTTTCTGAGCAAGGAATGCTCTTCTTGGGCATGTGCCCACATTCTGCATTTAGGCACAAGTGCCATTGACTTTAGAAGGAATTCTGTCCAAGTACAGACTGCATGATTAATCCCTGCAATACTACCTTTTAAAAACATCCAGTAAAGTTATTTTTTTTCACCAGTAGTTAGCCAGTCAAGAAGAATTTTTTTTAAAAAAAGTTGTTTACTCATGGAAAACTATAATTTGAACTCTGTTGCAAATTCATGTACTACTATCTTAAATGGGCACTTCCATGTTCTTAGAATGTAAGGGTATGAGTAGGGCACAAGTTTATTCAGGACAGAGAGAAATGTTTACTTCTCTTCTTTCATCCCCCTTTATTAACAACTGTACCTTACATGAAGTTTTGGTCATTGGTGTTAAAGTGGTTGCAAAGTGGCTGCGATCCTTGATTTTCTCAGAGTTAGGGCAATAATTCTATACAAAGCATTTAAGCCAGGAAACTTTCCACACGTTAAGGTAACACAAATCAGGAGAGAACAATGTATTTCCCCATCTTTCAAACTTCTTGAACAGCATTGCCATGATTCAAAGTATTCCAGTCTTGAAAAATTTGAAAATTTTTTGTATTTTGATTCCTTGAAATTCTGAACATGTCATGTCCCTACTTGTTTCTTTTTAATTTGTGATTTCAAACATACAAAAATATACCGAATGAAAAAACCTCTTTGGTAGTCCTAGAAGGACAAAGAACTAGACACACAATTTATGTGTCCTTTCTTTGATCTCTCTTTCCTTTACTCATACTTTTCACTGACCTTATGGGTTGAGAATTTACAAGATCTTCAAGAACTTTACAAGATCTTTAGGAACCTGGAATGCTTATGTCCCATTAATTTTAATAGAAAAAGAGTTTTCAAATTCTCAAAGGAGTTTCAATAAATAGTAATGGCCATTTCAAGTTTCCAGTAAGTATATGCTCTTACTCATGGAAATTATCATAATTCTTCCAAGAAGAACATATATACTCCATTTCATGGAGGATTCCTTTTTTTTTTCTGGGTTATGTTAACTGCAAATCCCATATATATGAGATTACGACTGGCCACCCAGTCTCTCAAAAAGAACGTTAGATTTGCAGTGAATCCATACAAACATGAGAGCCAACTATACTACATTTTACCTGCACTTCAAAAATTTATGTATATAAAAGAAACAATGGAGTAATAGAAATTTTGCTAAATTGACACCTATTTTTTAATTCCTCACTCAGTTCTTTTTCCCACTTCCTGTAGGAATGGTAATTGTTCCTAATAGTAATTAAAAGGCAATGAAAGAGTTCCTTTTCTCTCTTACACATTATGTGTAAATTTTTTTTTAAATGCATACATGCTGTTGGAACAGGCTATGGTTTACAACCCAATCAAAATAGATATCAACAATAAACCAACCTGCAGATATGCTCACCCTGAAAATGAAAATCTTCATGTTGAAGTAGCTGCCCATTCCCACACCACCACACTAATGGACCTTCTTCTACTGAATTACTGGAAGCCAGCTCAGACAAATGTCATGTACAAAACCTACTGACTGTGTGAAAGAATTCTCAAGCATCTTCTGAAATATCAGCTGCTTTTTGGACTGAAATGGGATGAATGTGCTGTGAACACACAGATGTTTGGGAGAAGAGGAAGAAAATGAGGAGAAAATGATCTCAAAAACTCTTTGTTACAGTTTTAGAAACCAACCATCTAGAAATAATATAAATAAAAAGGTAGAGACTCCAACAGCACAAGCTGATGTCTAGGTCTAGCTCACTTATTCTTGCCACGTAGGTTGCATATGTCTTAAAGCACAAAGCTAAAGGGTACACTGGGCATCCCATATCACAATTCTGGGTGTTTTGTGAGATCTCATCTTGGAAACTAGGAAAATCTCCACTGCTTCCACTGAAGTGGAGAAAAATGTATCACAAAATTTCCCAAGGAAAACTGTGCATATGATCTGCTTTTATCTGTAGTATATTATGAAGAAAGTGACTCCTTTGTTCTCTGGCTCACATTTTTCATTTTTTTTGCTGAGTCCCTGGACTGGTTTAAGTATTTAGGCTCAGATGGTACACTGAAGCAGTACAGGTGTAACTGCTAAATCTTGTGCTTAGTGCAGGGGTCCTGAAACTTTTTAAACAGGGGGCCGGTTCACTGTCCCTCAGACACTGTCGGGGGCTGGACTACAGTTTGGAAAAAAATGAACGAATTCCTATGCACACTGCACATATTTTATTTGTAGTAGTGCACAAAAAACAGGAAAAAGAATGCCGTATCCGGCGCGCAGGCCGTAGTTTGAGGACCCTTGGTTTAGTGTCATTAACAGTCCTCTAACCAATCTTATGGTTCCCCTCATCAGGCCTGATCCGGACGCCCACCCATGGGCAGACAGCCTGGCCCATCCCCATGTAGATGCCTGATGCCTGGGGCTGGGTCTGCCCCAGCTGCCCCCTCCCCGGCCTTGCTCCCTGACTGGGGCAGTGAGATGGTTCCTGGCTGCAAAGCCCTGCCTTGCCATCCCCAGGAACCTCTGTTGTTCCTGGCTGCCAGCTGCCCCTGGCCCCCCAGGGTGTCCTGGTGACATGTTTCTTATCATGAAAGAATTAAAAACCAACTTTTCCTTCTCAAATCTTCATGTCGAGTACTGCCAATTACCTTAATAAATTGCTCACATGGATGAAGCAATCAAAATTATTTCTAACCTTTGGGCTAGTGTCACATAGAATTTGGAATGTCCTTACAATCAGCTCTATGTGGAGTATTTGCAGGTGCACGCAACCATGGCTGGAAAAGGGCACGTGTATCCCCTACTGCAGCAACTGGGCTCACATTTCCTTCAGGACAGAGATGATGCTTCTCAGGCAGAAGCTGAAAGTAAAGAAGTGGCTCTGTGGCCACTTGACAATGCAGAACATGTTTCAAAACACATTTCTGGAAATCTAAGGACATGCCATACATCTAGGAGGCTAGAAATCTGAGATGTTATTTCAGCCAAATGGAGAAATACATGAGTTTATTTAGATGTAGAATGAAAGACCACAAGAACAGAAACCTGACCTGTGTATCACAGACCACTACACTTCATGCAAATACTTTACTGCTGAGCAAGTGCATAACTAAGTACATGGCAAACTAACCTTGCCACCAACATTGCAGTTCTGTTTTGTTCCTATGAGAAGACTTGTATTTAAATGTTTCTATATTAGTTCTTGCACTAAGCATTCCCCCATTTCAGTCTAGGAGTTCACACTTCAATAAAATAAGTGTAAAGGTGGCACCTGACTCTCTACAGAATTAGCCTGTGGCTATCCACATAAGGAACTGTGAGCAACCCTTCAGAACACTTCTTATTGCAGTTAGGTTTCCCAGGCTGCAGGCAGATATTTCAGCACATCTCTGGACTCCCTTCTTGCAACCTTTGGAACAGGGGGTATATGACATTTATGTAATTTAGCTCTGTGGAGAGGACCTGGGAGTCCTGGTGGACAATCAGTTCACCATGAGACGGCAGCGTGCTCTTGTGGCCAAGAAGGCCAATGGTATCCTGGGGTGCATGAAGAGTGTGGCCAGCAGGTCAAGGGAGATTCTCCTTCTCCTCTATTGTGCCCTGAGGAGGTCATCTTTGGAGTATTGCGTCCAGTTCTGGGGTCCTCAGTTCAAGAGAGACAAGGAACTACTGGAGAGAGTCTAGCAGAATCTATGAAGATGCTGAGGGGACAGGAGCATCTCTGTGCCCAGGAAAGGCTGAGAGCCCTGGGGCTGTTTAGCCTGGAGAAGAGAAGACCGAGAGGGGATCTGATCAATGCTGATCAAGAGCTCTAGGGTAAGGGGCAAGAAGATGGGGCCAGACTCTTGTCAGTGGTGCCCAGCAACAGGACAAGGGGAAATGGGCACAAACTGGAACCCAGGAGGTTCCATCTGAACAGGAGGAGAAACTTGTTTGGTGTGAGGGTGGCAGAGCCTGGCCCAGGCTGCCCAGAGAGGTTGTGGAGTCTCCAGAGAAGGAGACATGCCTAAAAGATTCCAAGTGCACCTAGACATAACCCTGGGCACCCTGCTTTGGTGACCTGCTGGAGCAAGGATGTTGGAAAAGATGATTTCCAGAGGTCCCTTCCAACCATTTTGTGATTCTGTGTCACAGGCAGTGAGGGTGTGCTGCAAACTACACACTGTGAGGAGTGCTCTTCCTTCCTCCAGGCTGATCATCCTTATTCCTTCCTCTTTTTGGTCAGTAAAGAACAGAGAAATAGATTATCCAAGACCAAGTCCTATTGGGGGTTTTGTTTAATTTTTCAGTACAGTTACTATTGTTAGTATGTGTATATTCTTCTATTATCTGATCATAGTCTCTTCCTATTTCTTTCATAAGTCTTTAATGGCACCTCATTACAGTAGTCTCACTGCATAGAGCTTTAATGCAGAAACACTATCTTTCCCATGTCTTTCCTTCTGGTTTTATCGACTCATTAATTTCCACTTCCATGACATGTTTTTTGTCCTAACGTGGTTATTTATCAACAGTGATGCTTATCTCAGGACCAATACATTTCAAGTTATCTTGCTCGGCTCAAAGCTTCACCTAATCAGCACAGTAACTAAGTTGCAATTATTGTGAAAAATCACTTAAGAAAACTGCACAGTGGTCTTCAGTTTTGTGCTTTATAAATACCACACCCGAATTTCAAACGTGTAGATGTTGCGCAACGAGCATCAGAACGATCTTCCTGTGTGTTATGAGTTTTTAAGGTCCAAACAAAATGCCAGGGATCAGAGGGTCATTTGAAAGTGTCTTATGATGGCAAAGCAGCCATCCCAGCATGGTAGCTGCTACCATGAGGAGTGGGCACAGTGAAACGTCCCTGACCTTGTGTAGAGCTCCCTCCTCAGCCACCGTTCACAACTGCAAAGGTTAGCCCATGCTCTGCACTAGGAATGCAATGATCTTCTGGAGTGAGGTTTAGTCTAGTAGGAAAAGTCAGCTCCAAAAATCAAGTGTGGTGTTCAGTGGTGCTCATCTGAAATTTAGCTGGCATAACAACTTTTCCAAACACCTTGCAGTAACAGGCATACACCTGATCTCCTAACATGTGCAGGATGCACAAATCACATCTGGTCCTCACCTGCCTAACTCCCTCTCCAAAATCTCTTTCAGGACTTAGCTGGCCTCTGATGGTTATAAGTTAATTCTTATTCCAGTAAAGCAATGCATTTTAGGAGCATGTATCTTCCTTCATCTAGTATGCCAGCTAAAAAGATGCTCTCTTCTAGTCCCGTTTATGTAAAAAACAAACAGTAACTTTTCTTTTTTTTTAATATGAGCTAGTCTAAAGTTATAAGAAAGGAAGGAAAATTATTTATGTCAGAGAGAAAACTATATTACTGAAAAATATAACCTTCTCTGAAGATAAATAGGAGAAAGATATACGCCTGGGAAGAGTAGAGGACTTATCTCTTCTCCTGACTGCCTGAGTAAGAGCCTTTGACAAAGCATTTGCCTTTTTTTGCTGATGAAAAATAATTTCCTTCTTTTGGGTGCTTGAAATCAATTAACATTTTTGGGAAAAATGCTTTTTAAATGAAAAATATTTCAAGACAAGAAGTAACTCCAATTATAAAATGAACACATTATTTGAAAACGTATGTTCTTGCTTCCCCAGGGAAATTTTAGAAATAACTGTTAATTTTTTTTGCAAACATGTAGCTAAAGTTGTTTTTGTTTGTTTGTTTGTTTTTGTTAAAAACACAATTACTGAGAAATGAAGAATGCAAAATTTAAAGGCAAAATATAAAATTCAATGTCAGGAAAGTTCGAAGACTACTTATATTGAAAACAAATTATATATGCTTTTGTTTTTAACTCGCCCATGTTATTAAAAGTGTTTTGCACATAGAGAATACTACTTAGATTTGTTTTGAAATTTAAATAGATGCAGAAAAAAGATCAATAATTAACCTATCCCTACCTCTTCTGGCTTTTGCTTCTGTGAACCAGTTCCAGCTGTTTCCAAAGGAAAAATCAGCTTGCAAGAGATTTGGAAAACAAATGGAATTTATGGATTGAATATCCTAACTGGGAAATCATGTTAAAAAATAAAAGGCAGGGGTCACATTAACTTAATACTGCCAGGAGCTTCCATATCTGGCTGCAGCTCCAGCTTCAAGAAGTTAGAAGTATTTCTTGCTTTCTTTCTCAGAGCAGAGTCATTGCTGCATTCCAGATCCAGGAAGCATCAACTATCTCTTTCAGGACTCAGGACTGGCATGAAATCCAGATGTTTGCTGATTCACAATGCTTTCTTACATTTTCTGGATTGCAGTGTACAACAGAAGACCATGTGGTGCCTTAATGAGCAAGAACGCACAGACTAAAAAAAACAGTGAAGTCCCTGTCTCGCTGAAGTATAAAATTCCCCCAGACTTCACTAGGCAAAGGATTTTATCTAAAGAATCCAAATTATTCATGGGGAACATTTGAAACTGCTTGTCATAAAGGAAGTCAATCATGCCTGTCTTTAAAATCCCACTTACAAAGAACCACAGTTTGTATGACTCACTTAATTGTTCATTACATATGAACTTAGGGCTTTCTCCCTTTCAATCCTTTCAAGCTGTCTTGTTATAAATACAAATATTGAGACACTGTTGATTAGACAGATGATGAGACAGAGAATAACTAAATAAATTACCAAGTCAACACTTACACAACTGATGGAAACCTAATAAAGGCCAAATTTTCACAGATTTTTATTGATGTCTACTCAGAATAAGCTTACGTGGACCTTTTTGCTGGTAAGAGGTCACATGAGTTAGATGAAAACACACATATCCAACCTTTGCATATGACCCACTTTGGAAATTTTTTTTAAATTTTACATGCACAGCAGCATCTATCCTTCCAAACTTATTCTCAAAATTTCACTAATGTGATTTTTATCTCTATGAAAAGAGTCTGAATAAGCTGAACAAAATAGATCAGTTGCCTAGGGCAGAAATAGGACTTAATTTTGGAAAGGCCTGTGTTGACTGCCTACACAGATATGAAATTCGGGTGCTGTTAGATAGACTATTTCCTTCATACTAGGCATTAAAGCTGTCAGACAAGTTCTAGTGTTCTTCCTGCTCTGTCACGAATCTCCTACCGGCAGGTAATTCCCTTAAAACACTGAAAAAAACCCCAAACCTATATATCCTCCTTATATGAAGGAAAGCTTGGAAAAGGAACATTTAATGGCATAATATGAGTGGAAAAAGGGAAAAAGAAAGGAAAGCTATTTTGGTTTTCATTTCTTATTCCCCTGCATGGTTTTAAGCCAACTTGCCAATTTGTGAATTCTTATTGTTTGGATTTGGCACTGTTGCCTCACAAACTCTGTTATGAATGACTGAGTGTTCTTTCTTTTGGACTGTAAACTTCCTTGGACAGGAACTATTGTTTACTATACTTTTGTACCGCATCTTGCCCAATCTTTGGATCAGATATCTGTGGGCGACGGCACACATCAAGTAACAAGGGATGGGCAAGGAGTTAAAATGTTTTCTGCAGCAAACCCAGTCCTAAAAGGTTGCCCATAAACTGTGGTTCATCTGGGAATAAGTGTGGTTGGAATGAATCTGGTTCAACTGGGAATCATTGTTCTAAGCTCGCTTGTTTGTTCAACATGTTCCACACTTGTAGCCTAAGAATTTTCTTCTCCTGACTATGCCAAGCATGATTTCAGGGCACAGTGGAGGATATTTATGTAACCTTTTCTTTTCATTTCTTATTTTTAGTATTAACTGGCTTATTTACATTTATATAGTTTCAAAGGACGCTAATGCAACCAGGTGCCTTTGAAATCCTTGCTTATTTTTGGTACTGCTTGTTGGTTTACTTGGGCAGATTGCTTCTTTTTAGTAAATCGCTCTTTATTTTAGAATATACAATCCAGATTGCATCTACCCTGAGGGCTTATAAATTAAACTCCCCTACTATCTTTCCATCCCCTTCCAATCCCTAACATTCTGTAATTCTGTGATACTACTACATATATTCCCCTGTGGCTTGGAATACCAGTAGAATATATAATACGTTCACCTACAGCCAGTACATGGCCAAGAAAAGAAAAAGGAGCAGAAAAGCACTAGCAAAGTATAATATTGGCTGGCAGATCCAGGACCTCAGCTCTCAGAAGATGAGAAAGCAACTGTGAGCTTGTGGTTAATTTCCAGAAGGAAATTACTAGTGGCTGATTTATAGGTAAATACAGGATTCAGTTTTAAAAAAGACAGGGGGTGAATTTCTCAAAATGCATTACTGATCTTTTCAGTTTCTAATGATTTCAAAGAACAGCTTTAAATGTAGTTTGAGGATGCTTGATTTAAAGAGAACAAGCACTTAGTTCCTCTGACAGCATTTGTAGAGTCCCAAGTACTTTTGTACTCCTCTAGTTTACTATTCATGTCAAGATGGAGGCAGTACAGAAATCCGACAGTGAAACAAACAAATTACAGAAAGTGACTAAACAATTAAAGCAAGCTTTTTTATTATTATTATACCCATCCTGGATTTAATACTTCAGATTTAATTTTGTTCTCCAATTTTCTTAGTTATAGTAGTTTAAAATGTAAAGAATTTCTGTTGGTTTAGATGGGCTTATTCCATTCAAAGAAAAACTTAATTAAAAAATACAAAATGGCATAATCGGAAAGCCATATAAAAATGAAAAACATAACTCAACCTAAAAATATAACTCAGTTTGAAGATCAAAAGTATAAAGTACATCTTCAAAGAAAGAAGTCCCCCAATACCATGGTATTTTCATTTTAAAACGAAATATGTTAAAATATTTATAATATTTATCAACATAAATATTGAGCCACTGAATAAAATGAGTTCTGATAACTTATAGTACTAAAACTTCGTAGATATTGTTTATTTCTGGTCAAGTTACTGTTAAGTGGCTTTGTTAAAGACTACACTCCCTAAAAATTAAAAGAACCTCACATAGTCTATTATGTAAACAGGCAATATGTCACTTACTCCTCATATTAGTTATGGGGCAAGCTAGAATGGTTTACAGCATACCATTTTGGGTCCAAGAAGTTCTTTCAAAAGTTCTCTTTTTCAATCAAAAGCCTCTGGTTTGAGAGAACTGTGCCAAAGACATTGCTGTGTTTATAATTTAGCAACTATACTAAATGTGAAGTTCACTCCAGTTTCATTGGCAGTTGCTACTATCACATGATAGAAACGATTCAATCAGTGTTTGGTTAAGAACAAATTTACTTTAATAAACCTGAGATAACCTTGGTTTAACTTAAAAATACCACTGGTGGCATTTAGTTGTGTAGAATAATAAAGAAGTAGTCAGCTTTTTGAAGTTCTATTTATGTCTTGGGTTGACTCCCAAGGTAAATTGTGGATGATTTCAGGGTTATTACTTGAAATAATCCAAACCAACAAAATAACATACTTCTCAAAACACAGACTTAACTAATTTTTTTCCATTTCTGATATTGCAGTTCTAACACAATTTGTTATAATGTAATTTGTTAAAGGAGTGCAGAAAGTGAGGCCTGGTGTTAGTAATCAAAAGTAGTTTCATTATGTAATTGTAGAATTGAAACTCTTTAGATGCTTCTTGTTGGAGCATGCTATTTTGAATATACACTATTTTTGGACACTGCAGAAAAATGCAAATTCATAACGTTCTAATTTGGCCAGAAATATGAACCCCAACAGATTAAACCACATGATCATGCTACTAGCTTCTAAGATGCCAAACAGAAGAAAACACAGAGGTCTCTGTTTCTTGTGAAGAATGATGAACAAAGAGAACTTTTGATGTTTATTCTTCTGCACCCTGAAGAAAGAGGATCGTCCAAAATAGTGCCATTGTGAAATGATGCAACTAAGACAGAGGATTCAACCTTATAGTGACCTTTTCGTCTTCCTCCAGCCCTATATCAAATTCTTCCTACTGCTCTGCATTTAAGAGATTTAGAAAACACTTCTTTAATGGTGTTTAAAGCTCTTATTGCCAGATAAAGAACAAAGACTATTCATACGATTAAATATTTATGATGCATTCCTAGCAATGCCCCTCATATACGTGCCCCTCAAATCAATTGCCTACTCCAAAGTTACATTGCTTGAGAGCTTAATGCATGACACTGTGCGCAGGAAACACAAATTCTTAATTTGTGAGTAAATCGTCAACCTATCCCTTTTCCCAGGCTTATATATATGCTTTTAATATATTTCCAAGAAAAAAAAAATTCTATTTAGAAAGAATATAAATTTTAAACTGGTGTATTGATATACAGATTTTATTAAACATAAGGATTATTAAAGCAGATGCATGTGTTGATGAACTGATACTTTAGTATCTGCCCCCTTTAAAAGAAAACACTGCCTTCTGTACTAATTGCTTTCTAGCATCTTTTCAAAGGAACAGGGGAAGCCAGTAACAAGGCAATGACATTTCTTAATGAGCCAGGAGAGGGAGCCCCTTAATAGGGCAATCAATTTCCTGCCCGAGTCCCTCCCCAGCCATTCCTGAAGTTTCTTCTGTACATGAGGTTAAAAGGAGATGAAATGCGAACACTGCCACAATGAATTTTTCTTTAGCTGTGTTTCACAGGCTAATCAAAGGTAATTAATAAAACTGCAATTTTCTATCGTGCTTTCTTTTTTTTGAGAACAATGGAGACTAATAGCTAAGTTCCTGTGGTCTGCCTTCCCTACTCCTAAATTAATACAAAATGACCCCTCAAAGCTTCAGCGTGTGTTTAAAGTGCCTTTCTGATACAGTGCTGTGCAGTTTCAATTTTACTACAAACGCATCACACAAACATCTGTGACTCATCTCTGCTTGAAGATAAAAGGGGGGGTGGTCCAGCGTAGCCCGAGAAGAGCCAAGATCACTATACACAGAATTTCTTTATAAGTAATTTTATGAGACAACATCAGAGCTGGCATCTATATCAGCCTTGGTTTATAGTGCACAAAATGGATCTTCCAACTATTTTTCCGTGCAGTTCTTTCCGAGAGCAGTTAACCCAGTGAAATTTGGATGTGCTCCATGTTTTACCATTCAGCTTATTTTCTTCAAACATATGTGTTTGCTTCTCAAACTGAAACAGTAATCTTGCCATTGTCTTTTGTAATCTGTATTTGTAATAATGCAACATTGCTGACATTGCTAACAAACCACTGAGTTTACTGAGCAAAGGGGACTACTCTGACAACACAGCTTTGATAACACAGACCTTAGCAAGTACAGTTCCCACTAGTTCTGTGGGAGCAGGACTAAAGGGGCTCATCTTTTTCTCTGCACGGGTATTTTGAAAACCCTTTCCCTGTTGTGTACCAAAGCACTTAAGCAAATACATAAAACTAAGCTTAAGTCAGTTACTGATTATTTAAGTAAATGCTAACAGATCTTGCTGACCATCAACTATCTTAGAGCAAAGGCTTGAAATAAAATCTGTGCTCACTAGACTGAAGACTAATGAGTGACCTAATATTGAAATCTTTAATAAAGCTTAAATTCATAAAATGAAACCCCGATTCCACTAATGTCAATGGAAAAAACTTTCTGTGACTTAAAAAGGATCAAGGTTTCTGACACTGGCCTCAGCAGGAGTTTTGCCTGATCAGGGCTATGCAATGGACCCAAAAGTTTTCCTGGAAAGGCTAATGTGAAGGAAAACAGGCATTTGTATTCCTGGAATTTGTTGAGGTGCAAGATTTTTGACATTGCTGAAAACAAGCCTCTTCCTACTAATAAATGAAGCACAAATATCAACACCCCACTCCTCAGCTCGGAGAAATAAACCATTGCCGATCACTCCCTAACATCCCACCTCCAATCTGGAGCTATTTTAGGACTCAGCCTTTGAAGGAAGCCCGTTGTTCCCTCGGAAAAATAAATATAAACTCTTTTCTCTTTACCTGCACTGGTGCCTGCACCGGTTGTGAGGTCCCCACCCATCAGGCCACCTAAGGGGTTGAAATGAAATACTACAAGTGAGCATGATGAATTATAACAGCCAAACATTCAAAA
>VZZY01006554.1:70594-97829 GCA_013400335.1 Eurystomus gularis | reverse complement strand
TTCATTTTAAACTTAGTTTGAATATCTAGCACAAATTGACAAAAAAAGTCCTCTATTTTATTTGTCACATTCTTGGATAAGAAAAAAGCATATAAGCTATTTAATAAATAGCATGATCTTTCTTTCCCCTTCTTATGTAACACTGGAAAACACACCATAGATCTTGTATTATACATTTCTCATTAATAAAAGAAATGATCAGTTTTATCACAAGCCTGTGACTTCCCATCACAGTAGTACAGTGCCCTCTTTGTTTCTCAATTTAAATACGATAATCAATGGCTTTATAACTTAACATCCTACAGTAAAGTTACTTGGTATTCTTTCAGTACACTCAAAAATAGGCATGGGTTTAGATAACAATGACAGGAAAAAAACATGTATTTTGTATATGAAGCAACAAGGAGGACAAGATTAAGTCATTTTACTTTGATAGATGACATGAACCTGTTCAGGAGCTGCGTAGGAAAGCTTATCTAATTGGTTTTCTCCTTCGACACTTTCAGCTGCACTGCTTGCTAAAGAGAAGACATTATCTGGAGGTAGATCAGGAGGTAGATTCATCTTGGCTATTGTGTTATTTCAGCTCACCAATGAGATCAGAGAAATGCACAAGAGAGAGATTTATTTAGTCTTTTATACTACAAAAAAAGCAAAAGCTACCCAACTCCCCACACTATTTCCTCCCTACACCACCCCTTGAATCTCTTCCTAGATTTTTGCAGTGCATGCTATTCTAGTTAATAACTCCTTTGGCTTATCATTTCCACTACAGAGCATCTGCACGGTTCCTTGAAGCCTAAGGGAATTTTGCCAATGCAGTACAACTTAAAGCGCTGAGTAAAATGAGCAATGAACCTGGAGTAATCTTCACATACAAGTAAGTCACCTCATTTTTTTCTAAAATGTGTGAGTTTGAAATAAGATAATGCCATTTAGATTTCTACTCCATGCTTCACAAGCAGTTGAAATTAGCATCTTTTTTGTCAGAAACAGAAAGTGAGTATGTAATGAATGCTACTTTTCAGAAAAACATTGCTAAAAATTTTCATATTGTTTTCTCTTCTAATACACAGAGAACTGAATTTCATCCATTTTTTTCCATTGTGTATACCTAAGCTCAATACAGTATCAAGATAATTTTTCTATGCCTTTTGCCCGTTTCTCCTTTTGATGAAACAGTGGAATAAAGGAGAGCCTCAAGGTGGACAATTCTGAATAATTTATTCATGACTTCTTAGTTCCTAGGAGCTGAATACATGGCATCACAGCATGACTCTTGGGTTGTCCTATATATGCAACAATAATGGTAAATAGACATTTTGTAAAGAATAAAAAGTTAAGCAACTCCTCCTTCCCTCCCTTTCACACAAGAGTTGGAGCCAAATGGCTGTTCAAGCTTGTTATGTAATCAACAATATACGATCCTGTTGTTATAGGGAGAACTATTCCATAAGAAGATTAGATATTAGCTTAAGCTGCCTTGGTACAACTGAATAAGCATGAGCCTGCAGATATACAAATGCTAAATCCACTGGCATTATAATTTCTTAAGCATTCAGAAACCTCCGAGCTTTTCTAGATGGTAAAGCATCCTACTACACAGAAGTCTATTTCACAGACACACTAAATCTGTTTATTTTGAATAGAAGCAGCATTGTTCAAGTTAAGTTGTAGTGTAATAAACAGATTAGGGCATTAGGCAACACAATCATTAAAAGTGAAAGATCGTCAAAGTGAAGGGAAATAAATGAATGCCAAATCCCCTATTTCAAACAAAAATGCAATGAAGTTTAAATTAAATCTAGCTCAAAATAATTTACCTTTTGGCATCATACATCAGTATTTTAAGTACCAGTTCAGAAAGTAAATAACACTCTAGGCTGAATAAAAAATTACCCTGTCTCTTTTGATTCAGTGTGAGTTTTCAAATTTAAAGTAACCTGTAGTCATTTATTTAGGGCACCTTGTTAAAGTATTGCTTGTTACACCAAAGTAGAGACAGGAACTTCCAAGATTTTAACTTGCTCCTGAAAATCTGACTGGATTTTATTTTTTTTCTGTTGTTCTCAATGACTTGTGACAACAATGTAAACAGGTTCTACGTAACATTTTCTTTCACCTGTAAAGGTAAAATTCACACTGCTACCCCTCTCTATCAGAGTGTAACTAATAGGAGGATAGGTCCTATGCTGGACCTTGACACAGAACTCTCTTATTGTTACTATATCAATTGCTATTATAAAGCAAAATCTTGCATCAAAAGTCAAAAAAAGTCAGTGATCCTTCCTGAGTAGAAGGCTTTGTTATTATTATATAAAACTGGCTATAGCTGTGTTTCTGGCAGCATGTACCAGTATTTCCACGCTGAAGTACAAAGCCTGAAGACTAAGCACTTCTAAATTGTCTTTTAAGTGGTTCAATTTTTCATAGAAGAGATTTTGCAGATACTGCCAAAAACCGCAGAAACACAGTTGAGGGTGGGAACATGGGTTGCTTTTAAGAAGTTATTAAGATCTAGTTATTTATACTCTCTTTAAATCAAAGGGACATTATTACTGCCCTGCTTAGCTTTAGAATATTATGCCAAATAAACAGTAAATTTTCTTACATTTAAACACCACTGAAGACCCAGGTTTCTATCACTTTCTAACTTGACCAATATTAAAAATTGAGTTAATTCTTGAGAAACTAAAAAACATTCAGCTTACAGTAACAGAGCTAAACACAACAGGCTCAGGCATCCTGTTTAAGCTCTTTTAAGAGAACACAATTTGCTGGTAGGTATAGGTCTCAGGAATACATATATTCCCATCTCTAGTCAAGAAAGAGCTGAACAAAGAGCTACCTTTGTGTCAATGGTAGAAGTCTAAGACCTTAAGAAATGGAACAAAACAAACTGGTGAAGATTCATGGGAAACAATAACAGGTCTTCTCCCAGTTGCACTATTATGCAAATCTCTTAGAGATACATGTTCAAGCCACATCTTACCTCAAAATAAGCTCTTTGTTAGATTTAGACTGTGTGCTTGCTCTAACAGAAATAGGGGAATATCACAGTGTGCTCTTCAGATAGCAGGAAGTCAGAAAACACAAATACAGATGAAAAGTTATTGCCTTGGGTTATCTACTGTGGACACAGATGCTCAGAATAAATAAATCATGCTAATAGACTCCAGTCAGCAAAAAATGGCCAGGATCATGTGTTCTCTTGCCATTGTCAAAGGCAGAATACTAGACTACTTGGACCCTTGGTCTCCATCAGGGGCATTTCTTTTACTGTTATCTCTGAGTTCAGTTTTCATGTGTTAGATCAAATGAGAACGTTGTCTTTTAGGTTTGAATACTCTATGCCACTCTATACCACTTAAGTATTTCCAGCACCTTTGAAGGAATAGAACGAATTGATTGACGGTGTTTCAGACATTTCAGACAAATCTGGGGAATTTAGAGATAACTAGTAGGATTGTTCTGCTCTTTCACATTTTTTTTACATTTTTATTTTTAGTGAGTTCTTTTCTGGAAGACTTCTATCTGGAGTTTTCATTGAACTACTCCCATGTCAGGAAGTCAAGGAGCACACTTGTCACTCAAGGATTTTCTGTTTCCAACCCTTCTAATCCAGAGCATCAACAAACACATTTAGCATTCAATTTGCCACCTCTAGCTTATCTTGTACATCAGACAGAATACGTGGAACTGAAGAATTAAATATCTCTATAGTAAATTGTACTAATGCCTCCTCCTCTTCTGATGTTAGCCCTGGGGTTTCAGTGCATTTATTCCTCTCTTTATCTCATTGTTCTGCAAGGTGGGAAACCTCTGTCTACTGGCAACAGTACTAGTTGCTGGGAAACATACTGCTGCAAGCAATTATCCACCCATTATTTCAGTTTTCAGAAACGGAGTTTGAGAAGAAAATTAGACATCCAAACAGAAAAATATTACTTTGGTCGAGACCCAAATTGCAAAGCAAAGTCATATTTATACTAACAGTTGCAGTTGTTCTCTTAAGATTTGTGGATTTGTTTGGTTAATTTTTGTAACATCAGCAGTGGTTTGCCACGATATTTAATGAAACACAAGTAGCAATGTAAAGACCCCATCAGTGAGAAAGCAGGCTTGGCATAGATATTACTTCTTAATTTGGCTGTCTATGCAATTTGCTGATACGCTGTAAGATTCAGCCTGTTACTATGTGTTCACTACTCTTCTCCCTCTTGCTTACATGTCTGTCATATCATTTTTCTAAAACAACTTTGTTTTACATAAATCAGGCTGAATCTACTTGAAATCAGCATTGACTTGTTTGTAAAGAACTAGCTTGCAGTGACTTTACTGGTTTACATTTGAATTAGCTTGAGACAGTATAAAGGGCAGAATTATGCAGTGCTTAATGCTATACAAATTGTTGTATTGTATCTTTCATATGAGTATTTTATCCTAAATCCTTTACCGAGAAAAACAAGTAGAAAGACTAACATAAGTAAGTGAACAGAACTGATAAAAGAAACTAAAATGCTAAGGCAAGGGAGAAAAACTAGCTTGGGAAAAAGGTAACTATTTCAGTGTGTAAGTGTAAAAAAAATATTTGGAATATGCCCTGTTCCTTTCAGACTCTTGAATACTTTCCTTGATCACAGCAGCACACTTTAGCAATAAGACCCACTGTTTCTTGCTAAAAATGAAAGATACAAAGGCACAAGATTCCTCGCTGACTAGTACAACAAGGTCAAACTTTTCCGAAAAGGTCTTGCTGAATTTAATATACAAGCATATTAATGTAGAGTTCTAGGAAGGTTACACGGAATTATGAAAGAATTTGAATACTGGTTTAGTATAATTTCTGAAGGCTTTAATTAGTTTTGTCCTATAAATGCTAATAGAACTATCTGAACAAAATGTGGTGATTGATTTCAAGCACAGTTAGAAATCCAAACTTTATACTTTGGTGCGATCTTATTTTTTATGCAATTGTTTTTTACCCTGTGTAGCTCCTTTTACAACTTTTGCATTTCTTTACCACACTGGCTTGAAAACAGGTAAACAATTGTGTAACATGGCTAAAGATATCTGTAGTAGAAAAAATACTTCTGCTTTAGGACATGAGCTGCAGAAGAAAGCATTTGAGTAGAAGACTCTCTAAAAAATGCTTCATTTCACAGAATCATAGAATCATTTTGGTTTGGTTGGAAGAGACCTTCAAGATCATTGAGTCCCACCATTAACCCACCACTGCCAGGTGACCACTAAACCACTTCACTGGTCTCTACAACACATTATTTTCAGCCTTTTCAAAGCAGTCATCATGCCAAATTTAATGGGGACTTAAAATCTATAAATTTATTCTTCTCTATGTTATTTTGCAGTGATATCTAGGCAGGGAGAATTTAGCATTGTCTACATTCTTTTTCTAGCTTAGTCTGCATTCTTCTCTAGCAAAGTTTCAACTCCAAGTCTTACTCAACTCTGTTCTAAGCTATATTAATCCACCCTTGTGGAAAAGTGCAGGTGTATTTTCTAATAAAAAATGACTGACTTGGTAGACAAGGGGAGAACAATAGATATTCTCTACTTTAACTTCAGTAAGGCTCTTAACGCTGTCTCACTTAAGATCATGACAGACAAGCTGCTGAAGTATGGGCTGGACGAGCAGGCAGTGAGGTAGACTTGAAAAAATAGCCAAGTGGCTGGGCTCCGAGGGTTGTGATCAGTGGCACAAAGTCTAACTGGAAGAGAGTAACTAGCCATGTACCCCAGGAATCAATACTAGATCCAGTCCTGTTGAACATCTTCACTAATGATCTGGATGATAGGGCAGATGACACAAAACTGGAAGGAGTGGTTGATATGCCAAAGGGTCCTGCTGCTATCCAGAGGGACCTCAACAGCCTGGATAAACGGCCTGACAGGAACCTATGAAGTTCAACAAGAAGTGCACCAGTATATGCTGCACATCAATCAGCTGGAAAGCAGCTTGGCAGAATAAGACCCAGGAGCCCCGGTAGGCAAAAACCTGACGTTAAGCCAGAAATGCAACCTTGCAGCAGAGGGGGCTAATGGTATCCTGGGCTGCATTAGGAGTGTTGCCAGCAGGCGCAGGGAGGTGATCCTGCCCCTCTACTCAGCACTAGTGAGGCCACACCTAGAGTACTGTGTCCAGTTCTGGGCTCCTCACTATAAGGTATGGACATACTGGAGAGAGTTCAAGAAAGGGCCATGAAGATGATAAAGGGACTGAAGCTTCTCTACTATGAAGAAAGGCTGAGAGAGCTGGAACTGTTCAGCCTAGGGAAGAGAAGGCTCAGGGGGGATCTGATCAATGTACATAAATACCTGAAGAGAGGGTGAAAAGAAGGCAGAGCCAGGCTCCTTTCAGTGGTGCCCAGTGACTGGACCAGAGGTAATGGGCACAAACAAATAAAGGAGGTTCCCTCTGAACATCAGGAAATATGCTTTTACTGTGAAGGTGACTGACCGTTGTCACAGGTTGCCCAGAGGTTGTGGAGTCTCCATCCTTGGAGATACTCAAAAAAACCATCCAGACATAATCATGGGCAAACAGTTCTGGGTGACCCTGCTTGAGCAAGGGTGTTGGACCAGATGAGCTCAGAGGTCCCTTCCAACATCAACCATTCTGTGATTCTACGATTCTGTAACAGAGACTTGTGCCATATATGACTTAAGCCTAGTGAAGGTACAGAAAAAACAAGTGTTCAAAGCAGCAGCATCCTATACAGAATCAATTTGAAATGTTACTTGCATCAGGCTTAGCTTTAGCTGATACTATTAATCCTCCACTTAAATGAACATTAATTCCAATAAAATAAAGTTCTTTGCTATGTACCAATACCAACACACTTACATGTGGGTAACATGTTATTTATGTGCAAACCTTGCTGATATAAATGTCTTGCTATAAACCCTGATATAAATGTCCTGCTTAGCATATTCATGGAAAATTGCTAAACCTGTGAAGTAGATTGATTTTATCACATTGTTTCTCCATTTAGACACAAACACGGGATCAAGGGTCTTTTCTGTTTAAACTAATCTCTGTACCTTATAACATTAACATTATTAGATTGGTTGACAACTTACACTACTGCTATGTACTTCATTATAAGAAATTTAGGGCTGAGGAAAATAATAGACAATTACAGATAATAGACTAAGATAATTTTTCTCTCCCACTTCAACCATCTGAAGCTCTCCCAGCAAAAAATCCTAAGTAAGGCTCATCCAGTCACAACAAGACATACTCACTGTTAACTCTACGTTCTGCTAGTTGATTGAACAGGTAGTTGTGACTATAGAGTAATTTACACTAGGAAGACAGAAGCACATAAAATGATCAAGCTAATGATAGCCCATTATTCAGAATCCTCCACAAAATCAAGATACAGTTAGCTTCATTTTATGAATCTTTTGCAGTGCTTTTAACAGCACCTGGATAAGGAGCAGGTGTGAAGATAAAACATTATTCCATAATGCTTTATGATCATAAATCTCATTTGGATGTTTCCACTCTCATTTAATTTTGTATCAGTTCAGGCAAGAGGACTACATATTTCTATGAGCTGCATTCCATTCACCAGACAATCTTCAGGAGGGAAACGCTTTCAGTGAAGAAAGTTATTGGTATGACAAGGGTAATTCTAATAGTGTTTTATGCTCTGGGGTATAATGTAACACATCAGCTCTGGTTCATGGGCAGCAGAGAGACTTCAGTTACAACACATGTGGTGTGGTGTGTTATTCTGTATTTCCAGCCCTGCGTGGCATTGCTGAAGAGAAATGGTGGCAAGTCAGGACTAATATAACAGAAACATGAGTATTTGTAATTCCCTCCTCAACATCTGTTGCATAAAATGTAATTTGTTCATTTGTGCAAGCTGTGCTTCTTTAGAGGCAATCTCCACATCCTTTTATGGATGTACCTGCCCCAATTTGTACAATTTGAATGTGGCCCAAAATAGCCTGCATTTCCATTTCACATAATTTGGGAATGCTGCAGTGAGCAACCTGTTTATTTAAATTACATAATAAACAAAGCAACACAAGGGTATGAGTGACCAGACAGTCAGAAAGGAAGAATTTGAAGATGGATTAATTTTTGTTTTGTTTTTTTTTTTTTTTTCAAGAAGCAGAGCTCTCAGTTCACCAGGAAGAATATTAAGGAAAGCAGTTAATATGTAGTTAAAGGAAACATAATGCACATGAACATATGTTGTTTTACCTAATTTTGATCAACTTAAAAGTAAAAATGTCTTTATTCTTTCAGTTGAGTTTAACACACCATCTGGTTTAATTATTCCTTAGGTAGCACACTATAAAGTTAATAGAAACAGTATTGTTAAGCCAATCAGAAAGAATGTTCTGATGTGGTTTTTCCACCAAGGATGTTTCTCTTAAACTCATTGACTATGAGGTCAATGCAATAAGCTTTTGAATAAGTATTACATTATTGCCAGTGCTTGACAGATGTTAGCTCAGAATCGTCACCTCTACATTGACTCACATCTGCTTACTCAGCGAAAGAATTTAGTCATAATCTGAAATGCTCCTTTAGAGTTTCAGTTTTCAGTTAAAAATTACTGAAATAGCTTAAAAACTGTTGAGAATGTATGATGACATTAAAAAAGCAAGATCTTACAGGCTTGTTTGTTAAAAGGAAATAAACTGCAGTTTAAAAAAAGTCATGTTGATTAAAGAGTCAAAACGCTCAAGTCAATCTCAGTCCTCATTTCAGCAAGGAAAGATATGCCCAGTGAGACTTGTGAAATCCACTGCTTTGATCAGCTAGGCAAGTGAAATACAGAGTGTTCATTATTCATTGTAATACCAGAGGGAAGGTAGGGATTTAGGGATTCACTTCAACATCTCTGATTTAAAAAGTTATTTCAAGCAGTTTTGCATAATCCCAATTTTAGAAGTGAAGTTCACTATTGCACTCTTGCTGACTTTCAACAGGACCTAATTATTGTTAAAATCCTAGCTAAAAATTACTTTGTGTTGTTTATCTACAATAATATTAATTAAAAAAATGCTGTAACAAATTCTTAGAGAACTGAACATTTTGCTATGACCCTAGAAAATTCTATTTCCCCTGAAGGGGTTTCTGAATTGAGTGACATAATGGACTGACTGTTTGAAAAGAAACGGGGAANGAAACGGGGAAAAAAAAAAAAAAAAAAAGGACAACTTGGGAAAAAGCCAAAACATTAAGAACAGCAATATCATTAGATGAGCAAAAGCCTGGAAGAGATCTCTTCAAGTCATCAAACCCCATGGCTTGCTATCACAGACCCCTATGTATTAAAATCCTTTTTCTAAATCAATTACATCCCACTTCCACTTAATCCTGAGCCAATGTTCTTTTTTTCTTTTTTGTTTATTCTCCTGATGTAGCTTATATCTCCCAGTTGTTGTTTGACTAAAATAACCAAGCAGTTTTAAAACTTCATTTCTGGAGTGGACGTTCCATTCTTCTGAACATCCAACTACTTTTCCACCTAGTTCAGTATGAGTTTCTGAATAAAGCAAATTATACATTGCTTTACTGATTAAGTCCCCACAATGCTGTCTATAGCGACATTAATACTTCTCTATTTTCTAAATCACCTTGGGGTTACACATCTTTTTAACAACCCCAGTAATGATTCATAGCTATCCTGCAACCATCCAATATGCCAAGGATCTCTATTCCTGGACGATGATAAATAAGCTCTCATTTTACTGCAGAAATTCACGATGATAATTAATAAACACATTATGTTGTACTTGATCACCCCCTTTCTATTTCTTAAGTCTTCAATATCATCCACCGGTGTTACACTTTTTATTACAGTTTGACATATCAGTAGGATTATAAATGCAATCTAAATGACATATGTGCACCCTGAAGATACTTGCTTCTTGAAGCACTAGATACGAGGCATTCTTTGATATTATTCAGACCCTTGACTGCAATACAAAATATCCCAGACTCATTTTGTGTCAAATGATGCCACAGTTGAATCATTTGTTCTAATACAGTGAAACCAGCCAAACAACAAATTCTACATACAGAGACTACTGCAACAGCTATTTAATGTTATATGTGAAAGAAAATGATTAATGCTTTTCATTTAGAAGGAAACAGCTGCACTCCTAACTTTACTATCTGGAAAGCAGGAGGAGAAGTAGCTGTTTAAAAAATCATATCATTTTAATGAAAAATGGCTTCAACTTTGGGACTAATTGCTGTTGCCCGTAGGTTGTTAGAAAATTAACAGCAAAGCATTGAAATAAAATGTATTGAGGTTCAGAAGATTTTTTAATAATTACCAATATCAAAATGAATTACAAATATCAGTTGTCATCCTGTTCACACATATCAGCAGTTAATACAAAATCCAGCTCAAAATAAATTCTCCAGTCACTCACATGCTACAGTAGCTACCTAAATGTATCAGGAAGCTGTTGCAAAAGGAAGCCCTGAAGTATAAACAGAAAGTAACCACTTTCTAAGTCCCTTTCTGTCATTCTCTCTCTTTATTGCAATTTCTAAGAACCTGATCAATGAAATGAGAGATCCCAAATTATTATGCTTTTTTGCTGCAATTTTTCTAAGTGGAGAATTACATACTTGAGGAACAAAAGATACACTGGCATTCAGCGAAGATCAGGCCTTACCCCATTCTTCCTGCTCCCATGTCAGTCAAGTGCAAGAAAATATTGATAGCTTTTCTACCATTTTAATAAGTGTGTTGTTCTTTAGAAAAGGGGTCAAACCATTTCCTGTAGAGAATCTGACACAGTATTTTCTAACTAGCAAAGTAATTGTTTTTCTGTAAATGCAGTTACAAGACCTTGATCTTGAGTTTTAATGTGCTTGTATGGAAACGTGTATCACATTTTTTTAGCTCAAAAAGACTGTCCATTTGATTATGACTGCTGACCAGGTGTGAAAAGTACTAAATCATGCAACAGCCTGATGTACCAGTGCTGGACACATTCCAAGCTGCTGGCCAGAATCTGGTCACCTCTTTCTAAGCAAAGTGTTCAATAAAGTAGTAAAAAATGCTCCTGTCTAATCCCACCTGTCAGCTGGGCTTCAGACCAAGCCACCGGTCTGAGACAGCACCTGTGGCTCTGCTGGATGACCTCAGCATTATAGGGAAAAAGAAGACAGTCTTATAAATTCTAACAGACTTGGCATCTTAGGTATAGCTGATCTCCAAATACTCCTTCTTTCATCCCAAAGACAGCTGCAAAGGGCAAACAGTAATAGCCTCAAATTACTCGGGTCGTTTTTCTCGGACTACAAACACAGGATAGCATCAGCACTTCTTTACTGCATGATCTTCAGACTCTTACAATGATCACACTCATATTTACTCCTCATCAGAATCTAGATCTACAGTGCGAGTAGCAGAATGCACACACAGCATTCAACTCTATTCCATGCCAAATGCGAACATAGTAAACTCCATAAAAAGCTCCTGTTTAAAGAGGAGGTGGTAAGACCTGAATCCATGAAGGCCAAAATAATGCTGGAAGCTTGACAGAAGTGCTCCAAAAAACAAACTTTCTGTAGATTCCCCTTTATGGATATGTTTGTCCTTGTGCCACTAAATCAGGTCACTACTTCAAAAAAGCCTTTTCTTCCTCATTTTTGGCTCGACAGCCTAGCTTTCATCTAAGACTTACAGGACTTTACCTGCTTTTCAGGCATTGCTTGGTCCTGATGAAGCGGTCACTTTTCTCTCCAGATTTGCACTGCATGTATGTGAAGTGCTTGGGCCTGAATTGTGGGCCTTGTGTTGGAGTTGACCTGTAAATGAGCCACAGCCTAGCAAAATGTTTTGTTCATTCTATTGGCTTCAGGTTCCAGAGGCAGAACCTGGCCCACCTGTGTCTCTGTGGCTTCACCCTCACCCAGGTGGTTGTGGCTGGGGTCGTGGGCAAGGCCAGGATTATATCAACCAGGAGCTGATCAGTCAGATGAGCTTCCTGTTGGGGCTGGTTGCATCTTGCTGAGCTCTCTTGGTGGTGTTCTTCCATGTGAAGGGCCCCTGAGGAGCTATCTCTGCCTGTTGTGTCCAGCAGGTGATGCTGGCACCACAGTGGGCAGTGGAGGAGCTGGGCCCACAGGAACCTACGGCAGGACTGTCTGAAAGAAGACTTCCAAGGGGATGTGGCTGAGTTTAGTGTTGGCCTGTGTGATCGGGCAAGTGATGGCAGCATAAAATGATGATGATGGCTGAACCAGCACAACAGTATGGAAGGAAGAGTGAACTGTGCTTTTATGTGGAAGTGAAGTTCTAAGTGAGACAAAATTCAAAAGCTCATGCTCAACAAATGAAAACACCCACTAAGCAATGAAAATGTGTACAAAGTCCAGTTCAAGCTTTCAAGGGCCTACAGCAGTCCGTGAAAGTAACATCTAATGGCATTACCATTCCAAGAAAACAATTATGTTTGTCATTCTTGACAATAAAGTGTAAGAAACAAAAATTTTATGACAGAATTAGCATCATTGTGATACTAATTCACACAAGATCAATGGTATAAAATACAAACCCAATTTATTCAGGTTAATTTACCCTCATTTTCTTATTTAACACACAAAATGGAAAGACTGCTATAAATTAATTGAGCTATTTATTCTATAAAAGAGAGAGAGACACATGCTTGTTGGCAGTGTTTTATGAACCTGAACGGTAATGGGGCCCATAAAACTCCCCGACACTTGTTTTCGAGCTTCACAAAATTAAAATCTGTACTTCATACTTGAAGTGTCAAAAGGACTAGTTCCTTTTGCCTGAGTAATCTACCAGCCAAATTTGCCGCTCACAAGACTTAGTTTCATAGATTTTTACTCCCTTCTTTATAAAAAAATATTTAAGCTTCTTGAGGTAACAAGTCTTTCATCAAAGGCAAAAATAACAGATGCATTATGCCTATCCTGCAAAAAACCATGCCACAACCACTCTTTTTCAATGTTACTGAAAACATACTAAGAAAACGCATTTATGTTTAAAAAGATGTTGCTAGTGTAAAAACAATATTCTTCATGGAAAACTGAGACTCATCTTACATAAATCTGCTTTATCATATACACAGAAACTAGTCAGGCAATGGAGAAAAAAAAAATCTACTATAAAATGAGGCTTATGTTGTGTATATGTGTAGTCAGTACAGATAGAGCCACTCACTAAAAAAGACATTTGAGGAACAAAAGATACTAATTCCTAGTATTTGTAGAAGTTCCATATATAGATGAAAAAGTTTTAAAATGTTATAGAACAGCAAATTGAAAAGAAAGCTGAAGCACATTTTAAGTGATAGCTAACTAACTTCAGAAATCTAGCTGGCTTAGAAAAAAAAAGCTGTATACCTAATTTCAACAGAAGCAGGAAATATCAAGAGTTTGTAGCTGTTGTGACAGTATTTGCATGAATGTCACATGTGGAAGCTCTTCTTCCTTTCTCTGGCTCAGATATCCATGCAAATTTCCAATGTGTTGTTTCAACACTAGTCATCTTAAATCCAAGTTCGGGAAAAAAAGAATGTCTTCTCTTTTCACTATTAATTCTCTTTCATTGTCTGTAACTGATTTAAAAGGAGTCTCTTCAGCTGTTTACAGACAATAAATCATTCCTCATCTTGTGTTTCTAAACATGCTCAAATTCCTTGTTCTCAGGAAATATGGTCATTTTCCTAAAATAATATCAACTCTTACTATATGCAGGTTTTAAACTATCAAGAAAATTTTTTTCTACCTGAGTATAGTCCCAAAAGCAGCTATTTTCAACACGAAAGAAAATACATTTTTATGGCTATCACTATTGTATTTTTATAAAGCTAAGCATTACAACAGTGGATGAACCTCCTGGCCAAGGTTCACGTTATTAGGCACAGCAACTGAACAAGTTAGACAATGCATATTCTGTTAAGATCTTGATTTTCCTACCTCCAAGCTGCAAAACTACCAATGTTCAGAACTAACATTTTGACAGATTGTAACAGCTTTAATTGCTCCACTACGGCAGTCCTTGCATTAAGCAAAGGGACAGAAGCGGGCACTCTGACTTCTAGCAGGTACAGCTTCCTGACTAGCAGTAATGTTTCAGACTCAGGTGCCTGTGGAAAAGACAAAGAGAGACAAAGCTGGACACAGAATCCACCACCTGAAAGCAAGCACTCAACCTAACTCAGCTTTCTTTAATTGGTTTGCAGCCATAGACATATCTTATGCCCTATAAGCCAATAAAGTTATTTAACTTGCAGTCCTAGAAAGAACTGCTGTTATCAATATTTAAATATTTAAACGTTTCTATATACGTTTGGAGGAAAGACCCACAACAGAGAACATATTACATTTATTTACCAATCAAACTACTCCTAAATAAACAAAATTACTCCCCTCAAAAATTCCAGACAAGATAGAAATTAACCAATATGACACATTTGTTTCCAATGAAGCAAAATTAAAATGGATGATCCAGAGTATCATATGGTCTTCTCATATGTGTATCCCTGTGGTTATAAATCAATCAGTCCTGGAATGTAGGTAAGAGGAAAACCAACCAAAACAAACAAGCCTCTGTGTGAATTCACAAGTTTTCATTTTTTAAGGACAGAATTTTCTCTAACAGTTGTCTCTCACACAATTGCACCCAATTTGAAAGGCTCTCTCTGTTGACTTTTAAAGAAATGTTGTTATAGTCTGCAAATTAAAGTTAAAAATCAACTTCCAAACATCAGCAAGCTAAATAAAAAATGTTACTTCTGCTATTACTTGTTTAAATGTATACTTTTTTTTTCTTCTGAGATTGTCATATTACCTTCCAACTAAAAAACAAAAACCAAAAAGACCCCAAACTCACAGCACTATCTCTGCTCTTCAGAGAAAAAACAAAACAAAAAAAACCCAACCCAACCCAAACCAAACCAAACAAAACAAAAACCAGCAAATTTAGTGATGTGGAAAAAAAATGTAACAATCTCATCAGTTACACTTTGCTACAGTGTTACATCTTGAGAGTAAATATAGACACCTATAGAAATACACACTGAGAAGACTAAACCAGAAAGCAAAATAAAAACATGAAATTGGTTAAAAGCATACTTTAGAAATGCTGCTCTTTGACTTCACAGAAGAGCTCTGAAATTTTCATTCCATATGCTTTCTGTGGCCACCTCTTTCAAACAAAGACCAAAACCAACTAGCTCTGATTTAAGTTCTAGCTTCCTGTCACCCACTTTTAAGAGAGCTGTTCCTGTTCCACAACCAGTAAAATGTATAGTATTCAGCCAAAACATAGGTGTCCTTTCTCACAAAAAACATACATGACCTGAGTAATATTAACATGCATCTGAAATACAGACACCCTTGTAATGACAAATTATGTGTACCCATCATATCTGCCAGGGCTCTCTAGCATTCTGAAAACTTAAAATGTTTGTTCAAATTACAAGCCCTGAAACTGAAAGTATATTTTTTCTCAAGAGTTCAGTTCTAACCCTCTGTGCACAGTCATATCTCTTGCTTTAGTATACTTTTAAAATAATTTAGAATGACAGAAGAAAAATTAAACTCTAATTTTAGAGGTATTATATTATCTGTGCACTGCCAGTTTAGTGAGTTCTAATAAGGTACACACATGCAAGCCTACAGTATGCCGTATCACAGAGTTTATAATTGGGCTCAGAGAACCTGATGAATGTGGAAGAAAAAACAGCCAGCCCAATTCTCAAACCTCTGCAGATCTAGTGGTTGGGAGAAAAAGTCTCTGCACATATATCAAGTTAATTTGTCTGAGAAGTCACTGGCAAACTGTGATTCACATAGCTGTACTTGTCAGACCTAGTAACAGAAAAGCACTTCAAAAAGTGGCAAGACAAACAGCAGGGTCAATTCACCTGACCTTAGATAAGAAAAATAAAAAAGCTAACCTGAAAAATATAGGAAACTAATATTGGGACCTATGCCAACATGGAGCACTAAATTTTAAAAGAAGCTCTCTTGAAGGAAATGGACATCAGTTATTACAAGCAGTGAAAGGAAAGGCAGTGAAATATACTGGGAATGTGTTTTAAATAAGGTAATGTAGGAAATGTTTATTGAGTTCTACAAATCTAGTCTTTGATGAAGACAAAAACCCCTATAAATATCAGAAAATTAACTGAGAAAAAAAAAAGAGATAGGTAGGCACTCCATTTTATTTTGCATCTGTGCTTATATTAAAATATAAAGAGGAAAAGATTACTTTCACTCTGTGAAACTGAGAATTCTAAAGGACATCCATTTCCTCTATAAAGAGATGAACAATCTGGGAAAACATCAGGCAATGGTTCTTAGTATTACATATGCTCAGTATGATGTCAGTCCTATGAAGTCAGTGTAATATTTGTGCCAAAGAATATACTAGTTTACCCATGTTGCTGTCAAATGTCAAAATGGAAGAAGTATTAAGCTGTTTCATAGGAATTGCTCTTGAAATGCCACCAACTGAACTATTATAAATTGTTTTTAAACTAATTCCTTTGAATTGTATCTGAAATACCTCAAATCCATTTATAGTAATTACAAGCGGCAATTTACCATCCTAAGAATTCACAGCAGCACTTTACAGAACTCTGCAAAAGCATGGGAAAAAGAGCCCACATAACGCCATAAACTGTTAAGAAGTCTCTTTGGTAAGACATTCTAAAGAAGATTATATTAGAAAATAATTACATATATAGACAAGATTACCGTAGAGATGTCTAGTTATGCAGGCAGTACAACCAGATTTCGCCTGTTAGACAAAGAATGTCCATGAAGCTACATACCATGGAAAAAAGGTGAAAAGCAGTAATATATTCCTTGAACAAAAACATACTGATGAAAGAATATGGTATAGAAGGCAACAAATCTCTCCAGATGAAAAGGAGTGCAAAAATACCACTTACAGTGAAGAACGCAGAATTGGATGAACCTGTCAGGTCATAAAGCCCAATATCCTACCAAAAATAATCACATAACATATGGTTTTTTTCATACATAGCTTCTATTTTCCAGGAGAAAAATTCTGAGGGAGAAAGAAGGGCAGCAGAAGTTGAGGGGGTAGTGAAATTTGTATCTGCTCTTATATTCAAGGTGAGCATTTCTAGTCGTCTTCACTCCTGCAGCTTCTTATATATATGTACACATAGTGCACCTTTAGATCTTTTCTTACCTAAATCAGTAGTAGATGAAGGTGATTCAAATGTTTTAATCACACTATAAAAGGTCGCATAGTGCAAATGTGCTTAATATTGCTTCATATGGAATAGGCTTAAAAATGAAAAAAAGCAAGCTGATAACCTTTGGTATGCTCATCAAAAATTCACCTAGTTCCCACCTTTTGGGGGGAAAGCCAGTATTTATACAATGCCTAGAGCATGAAAATACTGGCAGTGAAACTGGAGAATTTGCAGTAAAACAAAACACATTGCAAATGTTCAGGATACAAGCGGTTTGCAAAGATGTCTTCAGAAGATTCTGGTAATTTATGCCAACTACACCCCTCAATTTGTACAAACCCTTTGCTGCAGTAGTTCAATATCTTGACCTACAGTCTCAATGAATCTGTATCACAAGCCTATTTTTCTACTGGTTTTCTTCCCTACACAAATACTAAACTAGTTGCTTGGCATTAAACATTTAAACATTAAGCACAGTCCTTGAAAATAAAATAAGCAACACTCTAAAGATGCTGTAATGAAGGACTGGATTAATGTGATAACATATACATTAAAATCTTAGCAAGTTGTCTAATCTGCTTTATACTCAAACACAAGCACTTCTGCAGCACAATTTACCTCAGTCTACACCATGTATCTAAAACAGGTCACATGAACTGCACTGCAAAAATGTCTATGTTTCCATTGACTGTAAAAGGAAATTATAGTAAATATAGATGACTATACTGCAGAAATATAAAGTAAGAAAAGACTAGTCTTGTTCTAACCCATCAGGATCTGAGTTCCAGAACATAAATGTCTGGTTTTTTCTAGCTGGAGCTTATAACTTAAAATGAAAACATCTGTGAAAATGCTTTAAAATGGTATCTTAAAAGAATCATTATTCCACGTATCAGGATATACAAAGACATCTTAGGTCAAATCCATTATAGCAGGTAATTTCAGGGAAATTACTACCTTTAAGTAACATTCAGTGAGAACAATTTTTAAAGCCTCTCTGTTTTATTTTAAATATTGATGTATTTTTTACTGAGCATATCTATACACAGACACATATATATACTCTCATCTTAAAATGTATTTTCAATAAAATGCTACTGACAGTGTATGCTGAAAAAGCTCGGGAACACCTTTCTGATAGTTTTCAACAAAATTATATTTAAGATTAACTCGGATTATTATATTATTTCAGAGAATAATTTTATATTTTTGTAATTCAAGGCTATATACAGAACTACTTTGGAACTTGCTAATGATACACAAAATATAGGAAGTCACATTTCTTTCAGGTTGCACAGAAGAAAGCGTTTATCCAAGATATAACTAAATATGAAGTCCATTTTGGTTAAAAAAAATGGGAAACTGGTGAACTCTTGGTAACACCAGATAATTCTATCAGTAACAGGTAACCTCTCACAACATCTGTTACACTCATATTTAGTTCCATTTAAAGTAAGTGAACAAAAGTCATAGATCGGTTTGAGTTGGAAGGGACCTTTAAAGACCATCTAGTCGAATGCCCCTGCCATGTGCAGGGACACCTTCCACCAGATCATGTTGCTCAAGGACCCATCCAACCTGACCTTGAACACTTCCAGGGATGGGGCATCCACAACTTCCCTGGGCAACCTGTTCCAGTACATCATTGCCCTCATAAATAAAAATGTGTTCCTTATGCCCAGTCTGAATCTACCCTCTTTCAGTTGAAAACCATTGCCCCTTGTTCTGTCACTACAAGCCTTGGAAAACTTCTTTCTCCATCTTTCTTATAAGTCCCCTTCATATATTGAAACTTCACAGTAAGGTCTCCCCAGAGCCTTCTCTTCTCCAGGCTGAACAACCCAAACTCTCAGTTTTTCTTCATAGGAAAGGTGTTCCAGCCCCCTGATCAGTTTTGTGGGCCTCCTCTGTATCTGCCAGAAGTCCTGGAAGTCACAGTTCCCATAGCTTTTTGACATTTCTGCTTGCAATTGAACCATTGAATGAAAAGTGCATGAGCTTCTATCATCTGGCTAAGCAGTTCTGCCAGACTCTGCACTGGTGTAGTTCAATGGAAAAACTGAGTGTTCTGCTAAAAGGGATACTGACATCTGAGAGTACTGAAAGTGACAGAGGCACTAGGGGTTAACAGTATCTCATATTGTCAGCATATCATGTCTTAGAACACATTTGTCAACATCAGAGTTCTAAGATAATTTAAAAAAAAAAAAAGTTCTAAGAGCAAAGGTCAAAGTCACCATAAATTAAACTATGATTAACAAAAGCACAATAAGAATTCCTTTTTACTTTTCGATAGATTTTAGAAACCTAAATTTCTGTTTCTTATGTAGCAATTTCTCATTTCTATAAGGATTAAGGACGTTTCTCTCAGATGATGCAGCTTCATCAGCTAATGGAACCAGCAGGTTCTACCACTGTGCTCGAGTACAGTCGATCACTACAATCCTTCTCCACAATGGATGAAAAATCAGGAATTAGTCCAGCCAACATAACTTGCAATTTGAAACGTTACCAATCTCCTAGGCATTTTGCTCTGGGCTTTTATTCAGTTTTTGGTACAGAAAATACAAACAGAGCACATCTGTTAGCAACGTTCTAGAATTAACCTCCACACAAAACAAAATCAGAGACAATCCCAGTTCTGGACCTTTAAAACACCAAACAGAACAATGGGGTCATAGCTCAAATTGCTACTTTCAGTCACAGGCAGAGACAGGCAAAAAATACCTTATTTTGCCAGGTATGTGATTCTAAATTTATCCTAAGATCCTGCCTTGTTAAAACACTCTCCTACTGGAAAAGCAGTTGATGCCAGTGGTGGAGGGCTCCTAAAGACAAGGGTCAGCTGAAAGCATGTGTTAACTTGAGCTGCAAGAGAATGAGACAGACAACATCAAAACTAAAAATAAGTCATATCAACCTATAGCCTTGAAGGGAATTGTAACCACAGGAAAAGTGGTAGCTAGAGATCTCTATAGATTTATTCATGTTTTCTCCAACAGCAGCATATCGTTTGGCAAAATAAATAACATTTGGTTCTAGAGAAATAACTTCCTTATTGCTGTACTGGGCTACAGTCACTTAAAAGAAGTGCTAGGAGATGCAAAACGGGGGAAAGAACCAAAGGGGCTGTTGTACAGAGACTCCTTTGAAAAATAGTCAGTTATACTCTTCACCCCAGAGTTAGATGAGATACTTTCTGTTTCTGGGAGCAATTAAGTGTTTGAAGAAAGGCATCCAAAGAAGCAGTCCATTCAGAGATCAAAATAAGACACAGGCCACAAAGTCTTTAGGAGATCAATAGATCATCACAGGAATGCAACACTCTACCGTTATACTTGTGATTCCTCTACTGTAACCAAAATCCATTTATTGAAAAATATGCACAAAATCTTTGAAATAAACTTCTACACAAAAAATATTGGAAAATATAGTCTAAATACGGTTCATATATTTTCAAATAGTCACCACTAACATTTTCCTATTTGCAGGGCTAACATAAAAGCATACCCATGAAGAGATAACTTCTCAAAACATCTACAATAAGCAATTTTGCCAGCCATCTGTGCAAAAAGCAGTGTAACTTCCCTTTAAACAGATAAAAAAAAGCCCCAAACAAATCCCCAGTCCAACAGCGGAACAACATACCTTGTCAAATATGAGCCTAAGCATGAAAACATTCTGGTTTGAATTTAGCGACAAAGAATATACAGAGCAGGAAGACTGTCGTTAACCACTGCTATCTAGATTACGCATTTGATACGTCTGTACATAGTTCAGTATCCAAATGCATTTTTGAGCTATTGCCAACATTCAAGGTATACCTCTAATAAACATTATTTGGCATTCCAGATGCTGGACTAGCTGTCGGTGTGGTTTTTGTAAATAACAGCCTTATGGTTAGAGCACTCACTAAGAAAGCACTAAATTACATCTGAAAACTGAGAGATTTCATACTCCCAGCTTCTAGCAGAGAAGAAAGAGTAGGAAAATACCCACTCATTAGGCTAACCTCAGTGAAGGACTTACTACTACTTCTTCAACGGAGTCACTAAGCAAAGAGCGAAAGATTAATGGGACTCCAGTGAAAGAAGGTACAATCTAGCCCATCTTTACACACTTAGCAGTGGGGCTCTACTCCATGCTCCCAATACTTTTCTCATAGTATACGGTAAGAACAATATAATACATTGTATAAACAGATGGAAAAATAGCAAGTCAAAGAGTCCGTCTCTCACCTATCAACCCTGCTGAAAGACATGGAATACTCCTCTACCACATAATTAATTGAAATATCAATTTCTTTCTCGTTCCCACTCCCTACCTGTTTCCCATTATATCCAGCTGTATCAGTGGTTATACTTGCAACTGAAATAGGAGTTACCAGAATTCAAATACATTTGAGAAATTGTAAATGGTGCTCACTTAGCCTTAAAGGGTTGAATTCAATATTAAAGCAGTAAGAAGACATTTCTTATGTTGATGCCAATGACTTCTATGTAATACATCATCTGGACAGACTACAACGTAACTGGTGAGACAATCTCAATGTCAGCTTGGTACTCCCACTGACAGGTACTACATCGTACAGGCCAGTAAGTTCAAAGCACTGATTTAATTCAAAAAATGAACCTTCTTAAAAAGGAACAGCTGGGATGTTATATATAAAGAAACAAGATTTTAATATCTTGCTTTTTCATTTAATGTCATAAAAGCATTATATTTCATTTCTGTAACAAACTAGACTGAATAATGATAGCTGCTGTATATGTCACATCATTCTGCGTGCAGAGTTTGGGAAAAATACAAATGCAGTAATTCTTGCAGAAAACAATAAAATTACAGATCAGTTGGATAGATTAAAAAGATCTTTTCTGGTTTATTTTTAAAAAAAAGAAAGTGATCTGAATGATATAGGATCAGTAACAGGAGCTGTAGGCCTCGATTCAGAGGCAACTCGCTTGCATCCAACATAGATCAGCAGAGACCATTTATCATCTCTCCCAGAGCTATTCAGTAGCCTGTGAATGAGGATACGGTAGCTCCTGTCGGAGAGGTATCCAGGTGACAGTCCCAGCTAATTGCCATCCCTGCTGGCAGTCTCAAAGAGAGTACGGGAGCAATAAGACTTAGAGACCATAGTAGCCTGTGTCTTCTAGACAAAAAGCCATTTCAGAAGAGGATGATGAAAAGGTATTTCTCAAATGAGCTGTGTCCACCCAATGTGTAACAACAGGATCTCAATTTAAGTTGAGGTCAATATAGTATTTTTCATTAGAATTATCTGCATTTTGCACGGTATCATGCAAAACCTTTGAGACACTTTTATTTTATTCATGCTAAGGGCTTGATTTTTTTACTTGAAAAAAATTCCCCAGATTTAAGTGGTAGACTGCAGAATCAGTTATTGAATATAAGCTACCAGTACTTCATAATTACAACTTTCTTATTTTGTATTCTGCAAGAAAAAAAAAAAAAATAATTAGGAGAACATGTCTTTTTTCCATTTCTTATTACTATGAAAAAACATGCATTTACAGTGCAGGACTGTAGAGTTACAGGAAATGTTTTGGATTTTGCAGTTTTGGATTCTTTTTTCCTAGTACTATCATCATTTAGTAAGCATAAATACTGGGCTTCATATTGCTCTCTTCCATACACAAGGTGTAACAAGAAGATGGACTTTCAAAGTGCCATTCAGTTTTGGTGGTCCCTTTCAAAAAAAACCATTTGCTTGCCCTTAGAAGTATTACCTTAACAGAATAGCAAAACCTTTAACACCACAGGGGTCTAATGTTCTATTCCTTATGCTTACAAAACAGTATAAAATAAGGAAAGCCAAAAGTTCATGACAGCCACAACTTTGCTAAAAATTAATCATATGCTGTTTAAAAAGTCACCATTTACATATAAAAAGCACCTCAGAATTTACAGCAAAGCCAACAAAATACATGTATTAAAAAATAGTTCTCAGTTAAAACCATGTTATTTAGACTCCTGATGCAGCTGTGATACCACAGCATATTTCCTTAATTTGACCAAACTTGCTAACAGGGAAAAATGGAAATCCCAGCTACAAAGCAGAAAAAAACCCAATTTGATGTACCTTTACAGTATAAAAACAGTAACTTAAAGAATTCACTATAGGTACTTCTGTCTGGTCTACTACTGTTCATTAAACAAGTATGCGGAATGCGTGCCTGGGATCCAAAAATGCCACAACTCCTCTAATTTGGAATTGCCATTGAAGGTGGTCACCCTCTACCAGGATAGTCTTCTGAGACTGTTTTTACATTTATTGATGCTTAAGTAAACTAACTCCTCCATGGTCACATCAAGGACCATAATCTACCTATTTCTTCTACTTCATTTTTGCGTTCTCCTGTTGAGAACCTACCAAATCAGACCATTTTTCTTTGGCTGGAGAATATTACATTATATTTATCACTATAGCAACTAACCTAATTGATTTGATGCAGGTTTCTCTTCCACCATAGGATGGAGCCACTATCCCTAAGTATAATCTAAACATTTAAGAAAGAAAAAATGATCAGTTTATCATTTTACCATGTCAAAGAGAATATAATCAGGCTTCAGAAATTAAAGTATAAGTGAAAGTCTAATAGACTGTACATATACATCCAGAACACACTTTACAAATATGCTTATCTGTCAAGTGGAACTCAAAGTACGTTGTTTACTTGTGGCTCCTTGTAACAGGAATGAATATTGTACAACAAATACACTCCGATAAACAAAGATTCACAAAGTAATTGGGCAAAGGGGAAGCAACATTCACAATACGGATTCAGGAATAAACTTTGTCAGACCAGCAGATTAAAAATGAAAATAAGCAAGGTAGATCAAAAGTTTTACTTATAATGCTATAAAATATGGAAAAATGGAAAGGTTCAGATTTTTTGAGAAGCTGCAGGGTTTGATGTAAATGTGGTAGTATGACACAGTAAGCGATAATCAGATACAAGGTTCCTGTAATTAGTAATACATTCACCTTTATTGCCTTTTTACAGAAGTCTGCTTCCTATCAGAGTTTTAAGTTGGTATACTTCCATATAGCTGAATATAAGATGTGTGGAAAAATACCGGACACCTTAGACAGTCAAGTTCTTTTCTTTTACTTCCTAAGAATCATGACAAGGCTGTTATTCTTAAAACATAACTAAGCCGTTCCCCCTCCGTCCCCCGCAGTTACACTTTTCTTAAAAAAAATCAGGCATCAGACGAAAGAAAGACTGACTAAACCCTAGATTACTTTTAAAAGAATTCACAAAATTTGCAGTACTACTACAACTAGAAATAGCTTCACATATTTTTCCTTGATTTTTAAACATCTTTATCCTTTCCACAGAGCAAAATCATTTTTAGCAATTTTTCAAATACTACCGCTAGAGAAAATGTTCGTGGTGCTTCATTACCATTTGGAAATGCAGTTGTCAAATCAGTGAAACATTACATAAATGGTGGAGTGTTTTGACACTGCATATTTTAAGCTGCATGGTGCTTTTCAGTGCTATATGGAACGAAGAGCGTACTATATGTTGGAGGAACACCATCTACACTAGCTCAGAGAACTAATTAGAAACTGGTCATTTAAGCACACCAGAAATTGCTTTCATATTATTGGCTAACATTTGCCTTGTTCAGCTTCAGTAAACAATGCAAAAGATAAATAATGAACAATATATAACAATTCAAATGGATAATTTCACAGAACATTGCCAAGCCTCTTACTGTTGAATATAAATAATTTCCAAGGTGTCAGAGTTTACAGTTAACTCTTTCTGAGGCTATGCTGACAGAAGATATCTGCACAGAACTCATGTCTTCTCATAAAGATCCTGGGACTCTCCAGATGTTTTTAGCATAAATTTAATAAAATATTTCCTATTCCTAATACCCAGGTGAATTCCCTTTACACTTGAACTATTCATATTGTCTGGACGAGTCGCTTATCTCCTAGTATGCACATAAATTCTTTTAAATCCCAGTATGTTGTTTAGTATAATCTATCTATTAACACATTAAATATAGCATTATGTACAAAATGAAATTATTTAAGTGTGGCCTCTTTGATATGAATTTTTACGAGAACTGTAATGCAAAATGTGCTAAATTACAAAAAATAATTACAAAATATCTTATTCTTTTTGGAATAAGCCTCTTCCACTGTTGTCAGTAGGAAGAGTCCCTGTAACATGCAAAAAAAAAAAAATTAAAGATTCTCTTGGCCAATTACAATCCTGTTTCAAAAAAAAAAAACCACTACAGAAAAATGGAGACTATAATACAGTTGGAGGGAATGGAATAGAGGGTTAAGAAATGCAGCAGGCATGCTCCTGGAAATCAGAATCCATTTCCTATTCATCATAACCTACACCTATTACAGTTCAACACGACAAGCCTAGTGCAAAGTCTTTTATGCTACAGCTTACGCACTATGGGTAATCTACAGACCACATTCAGCTCAGGTTGGGAAAAATACAGTGTAGATTCATTTTGGCAAAGTTATGCAGGTCTCTCCTTATAAATTACATATTTTTTTATTATTGCATAGAAACTGCTTTTTCTCTTCTCTTTGAAAGACTCCCTCTCTGATACTAAGAACTAACTTGCATTCCTCAGAACTATAGGCATTAACTGTATTTATATTACATAACTGCTTGAAAATTACTCTTGCCAATAGCAAAAAATCTAAATGAAAAAAATAAAGACTTTTAAAAGTATTAGTAGTCCAGGTACTTGATTCTTACAGATATCTTATCTGCATCTCAGTGTGATTAACGGACAGCCTCTCAAGCCTGAAAAAGTATATACAAAACTCTACTGATAACCTGTGATGCAGCTCTAAAACTGATAGCATGGGTTTAATAAGCTGCTGCAGATATGCTAAGGAAGTGCCAGGGTTTGTTCCAATGCAATTTCACAGTCAGAAAAACACATACGATCCCAGTGATGTTAAGGCATCTGTCACTTGACTAAGTATGGGCTTCCTAAAGCAATGAGCATAAGCAAAACAGCTCCTGCTGATGGAAGGGAAACAGGGGTAGGCGAGTGTGTACGTGGAGGAAGCAGTCTGGGAGAAAGCTGGCAACATCAGATAATAAACAGCGAAGAGTGGATCATGGTTACTACCACAAAAAAGTTTGTTCCTAAAATCCAAGAGATGTTTCTGTTTGGACTGGAAATGCCACATCTACAACCTAACCTCATTCTCCAGAGAAGCAACAGTATTAAAAAGTGTCGGTCTACCTGCTTTACCATGGGGGAGTGGGGACAGATGCTTTGAGGCAGCAAGTCTAAGGCATAATACCTATGCCTGCCAGCTTCAGAGCTTGGCCTTTGCCAGAAGTGATACCTCAGACGGGAAGGGCGTGGATTTACGCCCAGCAAAAGCACCAGGACAAATATGTACTTACTGCAGTAAGCGATTAGGAGACTAGCCAGGATCATGATAGCCCAGAAAGTTGAGGACATGCTTGGCAAGGCGTTGGCATCTTTCCTACTGCTTCTCCTGGGAGATGGAGCCATTGAAGCCACTTCCCCAGTAGGGGAGAAAGTCAGACAGTTTCACCAGCCAGCTCTCCCCTTGACTGATGGCCTTTCTCCACACATAATCCTCAAGGAAGGCATCTTCCAACAACCCCACGGTTCGTCAGCAGCAACATGGTCCTGTTGCAGGAATCATCTTCCAGCCAGAAAGCCAAGGCGACTCTACAGCGTGCAGGACTAAGGCGCAGTGGCCACGGCCAGCTTCCCTCCCGTTACTGTGGTGAGATTCACCAGCGTGCTGGGTTCTACTGGGACTCGGCCGCCTGGCGCGGTGCTGAGCTTTGAAGATGTCCCACGAACAAGTCTCTCTTAATCTTTCTTTTCTTTTTTTTCGCCTTTCCTTTTTTAATTCGCAGAAGTTGCTTCTCCCGTGCTCCGTTCCCCCGCCTCCTGCGCCTCCCCGGGAGGCAGCCCTCCGCAGGCCGGGGCCCGGGCCGAGGCGGTGCTA
>VZZY01006554.1:0-64107 GCA_013400335.1 Eurystomus gularis | reverse complement strand
TCTGCCCTAGTGAGACCTCACCTGGAGTACTGTGTTCAGTTCTGGGCTCCCCAGTTCAAGAGGGACAGAGATCTACTTGAGAGAGTCCAACGGAGGGCTATGAGGATGATTAAGGGACTGGAACACCTGCCTTATGAGGAAGTTGAGAGACCTGGGGCTTTTTAGTCTGGAGAAGAGAAGACTGAGAGGGGATTTAATTAATGTGTATAAATAGATGAGGGCTGGGTGTCAAGAAGAAAGGGGCAACCTCTTTTCACTTGTGCCCTGCGATAGGACAAGGGGCAATGGATACAAGCTAGAGCACAGGAAGCTCCACCTCAACATGAGGAGGAACTTCTTTACTGTGAGGGTTACAGAGCACTGGAACGGGCTCCCCAGGGAGCTTGTAGAGTCTCCTTCTCTGGAGACTTTCAAGACCCATCTGGATGCGTTCCTGTGTAACCTGCCCTAGATTCTATGATCCTGCTTGACAGGAGGGTTGGACTTGATGATCTCCAGAGGTCCCTTCCAACGCCTAACATTCTATGATTCTATGATTCTATGATTCTATGATATACTACAATTTTGTAACTTACATATCGTATAGGTGTTAAGAAGTGTACAGTCACCAAGACCTCATTTTTTTTGTTACTCCTGGTTAGTTCCCCTGCACTGAGTTCTCCAAGGGAGTCAATTCAAGGTACCCTGTATATGTCTGTATGTACACTCAGTAACAACTACCCATTCAAGAGGAAAAGCATCATTGCAGGTCTGGGAACTGCATGATCCTCTCCTTCAAGGACGTTTACTATGTCCATCATTATTTCCTTAGACTTTTTAACACACATCAGAGAGGTAAGGGCATATGTGTCAAACTATGTGTCTTCATGGCATTTTCTAGAAATCTCACAACTTCTTCACAAACCTTGCTATAGGAGAAGAAAGAGGTGGTATTGTCTGGAGGTAGAGTACAGGGTTACGTTCTGAGAGCTGACTTCTGTTGCTAACAAAGCAAGTAAATTTTCTGAGCAATTTTCTTCGACAGTTGTTTCATTGTCTCTTGTTGCTTTAGTTTCTGCTGGAACTGTGAATGGTTAATGTTTTTTCCATAAAGATCTAGAGCTTTTTGATGAAATGTTCTGTTTGAAGGTGAGGCAAGGCACAAACATTTTACAAATGTATTGCTAAGAACTCATTTCAATAATAGGGCAGTTGTGCTCTGCCTAAGATGGTATTTGAATTGTTATATTCACCATGCAGCAATATAGTTGATCAGTGAATAGTAGGAGATTTCCCCAGGAAAACAAAATCTTGATAAACTAAGCAAAGCTGCAGACTTAAAAGCTAAAATTGTCATCTAGAGCAGATAAGCCTTACTGACAATGTGGTTTGTTTGCATTCTCCCATTTGCCATTGGCTCTTTTAGAGTAGAATGAAATGGTGTTTCTGGCATCTTTATGCTGTCTTTCAGAAAGCAGCTATCTTTGTGTAACCAGTAAATCCCTCAAACAAATCATTGCCGTTCTCAGTGGAAGTTAGAAACTACTAGTTTAATCATAAGTTTACTACTAGTAAATCATAGTATATGAACTGCAGTCTCTGAACCTGGTGGACTTTTTTTGAGAAGCAGGCAAGCTGTCTCTTGAATAATATGCTGAGGAGCAGACAAGGGTTGAAATTTCCAGTGGCTTTTTTTGGTCAGCTGAAATGCATGGTTCATCATCAAACACACTCTGTTTCTGTCTTCTAAAACGGGATTTTAGATGTAGTGTAGGAGAAGAAAGGGTACTAAAAGGTAGAATGGACAACTGTAAATTAGAAAAAGGAACAATTACAGTCTCTTTGGAAGGCTCCAAAGGTGGTTGCAAATCCAGTAATTTTTCCTTTGGGATTTTTGGCTTTGTGTAATTTTTTTTTTTTTTTTTTTTTGGGGGGGGGGGAGCAGTGGGAAGTAGGACAAGAGAGGGTGGTGTGGCAGGAAATTCTGAATTATGGAAGGGATATTTTTTCATTAGTCCGTGGACCTATTTGATTCTGAAAGTGCATGTGCATCCTGCAAAGTTACGTCCATGCTGAAGAATGGGTTTGGGTGGTGTTTGTCTCTCACAGAACACTATGTTCATGAAGTTAAAAAATGGGGAGTCATCATGGGTTAACACCATGCTGCTGCTCAACCACTGCTTACAAGAGTAACATTTGTGCTTTCAGACAACATGACAAGGGCTAGGTATCTCAGCACAGGACCTGAACACAAACTCAGCAAATGGGTGCAGTTTAAGAAATAACTAGTAGATAACCACTTGAAAATTTTGAGGACAAGGGTAATTCCTGCCCTCTCATTAGGACTCTGAGTGGTTTTATATCCACCTGGGCCACCCTACCCCTGAAGGCTGTCACCTGTAATCCTTCCTTCTAGCCAAGTACTGTGTTTAGAGGAGAATGAAGTGGTGGCAATGGGACAGATGTCACACCATGTCCTCAAGGCATCCTAGTCATTACAACATTTGTTCAGGATGTATGGGAGCTAAGTTCAGTTCTCTTCTATGCCATGGGCAAATCTACATCAATCAATAGTTCTATAATAGGGCACTTACTATCCCCTTGTTGAAACAGTGTCACTGTACATATAATAAATCAAGACTTACAGAGCAGAAGGAGAAAGTATAAAAGTGAAACTGATTCTGCAGCTAACTATTTATGTGGGTACTCACCTTGAGAGGAGACCAATCTTTTCTTGCCTGATCCCAGGATGGTTTCTGTAATTTTAACAATGATGGTATAATGTGCTTAATTATGAAAAAGACAGGCCATTGAAGATGATTGATATCAGAAAACTTTGATTTACTTGGCCTTAGCTTCCATGCTTTGCCTGTGGATTAGATAATACCTAGTGTAAGTATGTAACTTTCATGACAGATTTGGTATCACATTGCATATAGTGAGATAATCCATGGCATTGACTTTCTGACATTGAATCAGCTTCCAAAAAACATATAACTATTTTTTATGAATAGGACAGGTTTGATTAAATGAACCAACAATAAAATTGTTACATTAGTATTCACAACAATGTTTTCTGACAAGATCAAAGAAATTGTGCAATTAATACATTGTTATTCACTCCTCTATATTCTTTCTTTAGACTCACACTCTCCTTCATCCTACGAAGACCACATTTGTTTATCTTTTATTGATATAGACACATAATTAGGAAAGTGGGGTTACTGTAAATAATAATTTTCTTACAAACAATAATTTTGAACTGTTCAAAACTTGATTGCCTTCTCCCATACACCTTCATTTTTTACCCTTTGAAATCAATGCATTTGGGATTATTACAATGCAAATTAAGCAGTATCATGTAGTGTTTATGCCTAGTGCTTCTGCATACAAACTGTACTTGCATATAACCTACACTTGCTCTTTACACAGCACCCATACCTAGCACTGGAACCTTCATGGGGAGCAGAGACATGGACATGCTGTACCCTGCCACACCTGGGGTCCTGTACCACTTGTGCCAGCCCTAATGTGGACCACCTCACCTCTGCCTCATCTTGGTGAGGTCCTGGTTTTTCAGAGCAGGACTTGGTGGGGATGAGGAATGGGGGCCTGGCATGGAGGCGGAAAGGGATAGCAGAGTCCACTGCCTGTGGATCCTGTGGTTATTGTGATTGCAGCTGGCTGGATGGGTGTAGGAAGCTGCAGAAAACTTTTCTTTGTGAATCATGCTCAGAGAGGTTGTGGAGTTCTCAATCTGTAGAGGTACTCAAAACTCATTTAGACATGATCCTGGGCAACCTGCTGTAGCTTTCCCTGCTAGAGCAGAGGAGTTGGACTAGATGCTCTGGAGATGTCCCTTCCAGCCTAAGCCTGTGATTCTGTGAATTAACAGTGTTACCTTCCTTGGTTATAGAAATGTATGTTGTATTATATTGAAACCTGTGGAATGTATGGCAGTGTAAGTAGGAAGACAGAATGACTCAGCTGTGCATCTTAACTTGTTATAAGCGCATTTGATTCACAAGGCTTTAATAACTGGTGATTCCCCAAGTGTTCAGCTCATTAGAACTGGTTCATCAGTACCCTAGAAAGGCCTCTCTGATTAAGACAGCTTGTTTCTGTCTCCTCTTGGGCACACTAACAAAAGGTTAGGAATATTGATTTTGCAGGCCTCTTTGAGATGCTGCCTTATTGTCCCCCTATGAAGCTTCATTGCCTCCATCATGCCAATATCTTACAAGATTATCTCCAGTTGAACAGAACTGTTTTGTGTTAGAAATAGGGTGAGCCACACAGTCTGTTAATTCAATTTTAGGTACTGGGCTGAAAAAAAATGATGTGCAAAATTTTAAAAATAATTGAGCTTAAAATGAGGAAGCAATATACTTGTTTACAAGACCTAATGAATATTTTAATTAATTTTTATTCTTATGCTGAGTTTAGCATGACAATAAAAATGGAACCCAAACACATTTCTGTGTCATCATGAATTAAGGCAATCAGTAGAATTCCTTGACAAGTTGCCAGCCTTTATCATTAGAGGCTTCTCTGATGCTCATTCCACAATGGATTTTTAAATCTCATCAGCTGTGTGAGCCATCTTTGTCAGGCAGGAAGGACCTTAACATGTCTTTATTTATTATCAGGGCATCACATGAAACTAACATGACACTTCAAGTCTGTTGTGAATGTCTCTCTCTTTCAAGCACACTAAGTGTTGGCATCTGGTATGACACAAACTTTCAGTTATCTGTGTTGCTTAAAATTGTACAGGACGGTTCACCCACCCCCCCAGAGAAACACCTGCTGTAACCAGAAAGCCCTCTCACACACAAAATTCTCTGTACTTTATGTCAGATCTACACAGTATTTTAAGTAAGTCATAAGAAGCATTGCCTTTGAGAACAGATTGGGTAAAATTCTTACACATTTAAAAATGCTTTTCTAAGAAGTTTTGAGGTATGAGAACTGTACAGATTTTGACTTCTCTGGATGTTCTTCAAACTCAGAAGTGATAAAAATTGGAGATAAAGGAATTTTGGGGGGCAGCACACTTCAACGATGTCTTCATAGGTGATTTCTCCTGCCTTATGATTAACTGTGGTGCTGGATGAAGCTTTTCTACACAGTATTCTTTCCTTTCTATCTTGTCAGTTTTAGTTCCAACATAATTTTAAGAGATAGCTTTTGAATCATTAGATTTTCCACCTAATTGCAAAGCCATTACGAGCTTAATATGTCTAGAGCTGAGCCTGTCAATGCATACATTTTAGTTTAATTGCAGTACATCCACCTTAGCTTCTTTCTAAGCTACTTTTAAACTTAGATAACATTCTTTATGAGATTTCCCATAAACTAAAATGTCGTTCTCGGAAACTGTGATACTTTCCAAATGCTGCAGAATCATACACATTTTTCTGAGATTATTCTGATGCCAAATGGGAAGCAAAAGAGTAGATATCTTTTAAATAATGTCATAATAAGTTGTCATCTTGTCTCTTTCAGGAAGATCTGGTGAGAACAAATTTGACAAAACATTTTTCATCAGAAAATGTTGACTTGGTGAAACCAAAGCTTTTCACAGAAATGTATATCTTTTCAATAAGGGTTTCATACTGAAGATTTTTTTTTTTTCAGGTCCAGGATAGAATTTCCAATCAAATCCTGACAAATTGAGATACCTCTGTGGTCCGGGCAAGTTAGGATACTGAGGTTTGTATCTCTTACTTTGAGCTGCAGCAGGTAGCTAAGCCTGGGCTTAGCACTTTAAAAGTGACTGTCCTCAGTGCTTGAATACTGTTTTGGGGGGTAAATCTCTCTCAATCTCCCTTAATATCTCTTAATAGCTTTCTAAATATCTTAGTTTTTCCCCTACCTGGAGGCAAAACAAACAAAAAAACAAACAAAAGACAACTATGTTTACTAAAATAAGATTCTTTTGTTTTCGGGTCAGTCTGCTTGTCAGAGTGTAAAACAAGGTGCTGTTTGGGTGTTATTTAGATAGGAAGATTCATTTTGTATCTTTGAAGCTCTACTTAGAGCTTCAAGTCACAGCTCTGTGTTGATTCCTAACACATAATTCTCCTTGATTTGAGTGGAATTATCTCTGAGTACAGGTGGAATGCTTGAGCATTTCTGTTCATAAATTTTCACAAAGAAAAAACTTTCAGTCTTAATACTAAAAAATTATTTACATGTGTCATTTGAGTAGACAATTTTATATGCATATTATATAGCAGTATACATTCTCTGTTTACAATGCTCTGGTAGTTCCTTCTTGGGTAGATTTTAGTTTCTAACATTCCATGTCAAAATAATATAGAAGAATTTAAATTTGCCAAGGAATTAGCCAAATAGTTAAGGACTTAAGTCCTCAAATATGTTCTAAATAATGAAGAGTGTTAACATTGCTGATAGCTACTGTTACAACAGTGGACTAAGAACAAAAGCTACACAATATCCTTTCTTCTAAATTAATCTGAGGGTCTTGGAATTGTGTGATGTGACTAGAGCTGTCAAGTGGGCAGTTGTACATAAAGAAATATTAGGAGATACATGAATTGAACATAACATTTGTGAAATGTCTTGGCTGTTGGGAATGAATTATTAAAAAAAAGCTATTTAGAATTAAATCAACTTTAAGAACGTACCATGTGAAAGCCAAATTATTTATATTTTTACAAGTAAAATAAGCTATGATAATAATAAATAGTGCTACTAAAGATACTTATATTTAAATAAAAAGAGTGTTTATTTAGGAAAAAAAAAAGTAAAGTATCAGTTGCCTTTTAAAATGAACTAGACATTTTGTAGACCATGAGCAAAATGCTCTGAAAGAAAGTGACGCTTGCTTTTAAAAAGTTTGCTTTGATTTTCTGTGGAGTCACATAAATCCATCTCTGCAGGGATTTCACTTTTCAATAGTTTTTACTGTTCTAATATGATGCTTACTTCACGCTTCTGACTCAAATGTTAGAAAGCGAGTGTTTGACTTTGACTTTTTCTATGATACCAAGGGTGGCAGGAAATGGCCCACTGCTATTATACAATCAATTGAATGGGTAGCTGCAGGGTGTTGGCATACCACAGCTTGTGGCAATGCTGACAAAGAAACAACACGCAGAGTGGCTATCTTGCAAAATGTACAAATGAGAGAGAAAGAAATGACCCAAAAGGGCATATAACATTTAATTTGTAAATGAGATCTTACCGTACAGACTGTATTGTAAAACACTTGTTTTCTTGTACAACATAATCTGAAACACCGTGAAAACCTGCCCTCATGTTCTTGTTCTGAACTACTCTATTCTAGATGCCAGCTCTTTTTAGGCCAATGGTCCAAAAAGTGTGTTCTACATGTTAGTCACATGTGTCTGCACTTGCTACTGAACAGAAGGGCATAACAACTGGCTGGCTTTCTGCCAGAGCCCGAGCAAAACAGTATGTAATGCACTAGCTGTCAAATAGCACACCATGGGGGATATGGAAAGTGATGATCTGCCACTGGCTTCTGGATCCTCTCTCGTCATACCAAACACCTTGTACAGGTGTTCAGACTCTTCCTTGCAGAAAGGGAGCCTGGATGACTATAATTGCTGGCATTTATGAGAAATGCAACGTGAAACAGCAACCATTTATGGCACAGTTTTAGATACAACTTTTAAAATTGTATTTTATTTGCTTAAACCAAGTACTGAAGTGGCTATGAAAAGGCTCAAGAAACTTCATCTTCTGGTTGATAGTTATATTACAAGGTAATAGACAAGAAAGAAGGAAAATGGAAAGAAAAATGTCATACAATTGAATAGACTAGGTTAACCTGGGTAGGTTGAAAGATATGATAAAGAGAAAGAAGATACAGAATGCAAGAGTATAGCTCTTGGGATAATGGATATAATTTGTTTAAACTCCATTATATTTTGTTTCCCTGAAAGAGGAACTCTAGGTGAAATGTTGGTTCCATCAACAGCAAGAAGTCTTTGAGAAAAAGATCAAATTACAATTTAAATCATATTAATGTATTATCACTTATAATAGTGGAGTAGTTGCAGCTTAATAACAAAGAAAATCACTAGGATGCATATGTAGTCTCAAAGCATGTAGACTGAACAGTCAGTATTTTTTCTTTATCTATTGAATGTTGGCTTATATTCTCAGACATAACTACAAGTAACTTATTGAGAACACAAGTAAGTAGTCAAGAGAGGTGACTAAGAACATTTTGTTGCCTCCTCGCAGAAGTTCTTCAGAAGAATGTAATGCATTCTACTGATTCTAAAGACTAGAAAAGGTAAAGTTCTTTTGTAAGAACCCCTCTAACAGATGGCAATTTCCTTTCTTAACACTGAATTCTGCTATTCCATTGAGATTCATGCCCAAGAAACTATCATATTGTTACTCATTTTTTTCTGGTCAGTGTATGGCTACTTCAGCTACTTTAGCACAAATCAGAGCAGATACATTAGGAGCAGAAGTTCATTATATAGTCAACAGAGAGCACTAGACACTGCTCAGGGCAAGTTCAGAATGCTTAAAATTAATTAAATTGGTATTCAACTAGTCACTATAGTCAATGGAGACCAGGGCACACGTTTTATCATGCCTTTTTTAAAGCTGGAGAGTTCAGCTGGGAACTAAATATTCTTTCTATTGATTGCAAAGGTAGCCCACCTGTGACTAGATCAGACATTATAGACATTTACACTTAGATGAGATGGGCTTCTAAACCTCTCTCTTTCCTCAGCTCAGACAAGCCACAGTTAATATATTAGGTCCTGAATTTGCAGCCAGGGGAGCCCACATTAACATACTCAGGCCTAACTACATGGATCAGTGTAGGTGACAGCTTTGATCTGTCTACAGCTGTTCCCCTGCTAAGGAGTTTTAATTTCTCCTTTAGCAAAGGCTTTGATTGCTATCAGGTCTCACAACACACAACCATTCTGGTAGTCATTTAGCATGTAAGTATAGTGAGAGTTACAAAATCCAGGTCCAGGAAGAGCAAAAATAATAATTGCTCTGGGGAAGTGGTATTTGTAGGGACATGACAACCCTGTTCTGCAGATCTGTTTCAGAATTTCATTCTGTCTCACCTCTGAAGTCTCACAGACATACTCTTTTCCTGGTGCAGCTTGCAGAATTCAGGTTTAGTCCATACCAATAGCTGAACAACCACTTGGACTTTGGACTTAATTCCTTTTAATGAATTTAAATACTTTCTTGGGAGAAAAAATTGGAGTTAATATTCATGTATCAACAGCATTTATAAAAAAATATTGCCCTTAAAGCCTTGGTTCATCTGATGTTTCTTCTGGGGGGCATATAAAGTCTAAAACCCATATATAGTTCCTAGTAAAGTACCAACAGTAGATGCTGGTCCTACTTGGAACTGCTAGCCATGGGAAAAAAAATTAAAAAGCTTCCATTCTGTTGTCCTGTTTTCCTGATTTGATTTAAATAATAATTTTTGAACATTTTGACTACATTGTTCCCATTGGAAAACTGTTCCAGAATCTCATCTGAATTGAATTTACAGTCTCAATATATTAATTGCAAATCTATATTTAACAGGTTAAACCTAAGCAGTTTAAAAGAGACTTGTTTTTCTTCATTGTTTACCTCCACCTTATATTTACAAAGGGTAGGACTATCGCATCTTAGCCTTAAATGAGCCATGTATATATATAATGCCATTTCAATTACCTCTGCAATTGGGAGTCTTTGTCATTTGAGATCACAGTGGTATGAAATTTTGTAAAAGATTTTACTTCCATTAATGCTGATCCTATTTATAGGCCTGTGGTATGTTTAAAGCATGATGATGGAGCACATGCACATGAATCATTTGCCAATGGAAAGCCAAGTCATGTACTTTAAATCCTGAACTCCATTATTATCAGGAAGTAGAAGTATGAAAAGTGTACACCACTTTGGAATACAAGAATCACAGAATCATACAATGGTTTGGGTTGGAAGGAACTTTAAAGATCATCTAGTTCCAATGCCACTGCTACAGGCAGGGATAACTCCCACTAGACCACGTTGCTCAAAGCACCATCCAACCTGACCTTGAACATCCCCAGCTTCCCTGGGCCATCTGTTCCGGTATCTCACCAACTTGACAGTAAAGAATTTCTTCCTTATATCTACTCTACATCTACCCTCTTTCAGTTTAAAACCATTACCTCTTGTCCTATCACTATACTCCTTGATAAAGAGTCCCTCTCCATCTTTCCTGTAGGCCTCCTTTAAATACTGGAAGGCCACTATAAGGTCTTCCTGGAGTCTTCTCTTCTCCAGGCTGAACAACCCCAACTTTTGCAGGTTGTTCTCATAGTAGAGGTGTTCCAGCCCCCTGATCATCTTTGTGGCCCTCCTCTGGACCCGCTCCAACAGGTTCATGTACTTCTTATGTTGGGTGCCCCAGAACTGAACACAGTACTCCAAGTAGGGTCTCAGGAGGTCCTGCAGCCCAGGATGTGATTGGCTTTCTGGGCTGCAGGCACACGTTGCTGGCTCATATTCAGTTTTTCATCCACCAGTACACCCCAATGCCTTTTCTTCAGGATTGCTCTCAATCCCTTCATTCCCCAGTCTGTATTTGTGTTTGGGATTGCCCTGACACAGATGCAGGACCTTGCACTTGGCCTTCTTTAACTTCATGAGGTTTGCATGGGCCCATCTCTTGAGTCTGTCAGTGTCTCTCTGGATGGCATCTTGTTCCTCCCTGAGGAGTGTCACTCATCACTGATCTCCACTTGGACACTGAGCCATTGACTGTAACTCTTTGGGTGCAATCATCCAGCCAATTCCTTATCCACTGAGTAGTCCAGCCATCAAATCTATGCCTCTCCAATTTAGAGATAAGGATGTTGTGTGGGACAGTGTTGAATGCTTTGCACAAGTCCAGGTATATTACATCAGTTGCTCTTCCCTTACCTACCAATGCTACAACCCCATTGTAGAAAGCCACCAAAACTCTCAGGCACAATTTGCCATTAGTGAAGCCTTGTTGGCTATCAACAATTACCTCCTTATTTTCCATGTACTCTCACATAGTTTCCAGGAGGTTTCAATCCATGATCTTGCTAGGCACAGAAGTCAGACTGGCTGTCCTGTAGTTCCCCAGTTTTTCCTTTTTTTCCTTTTTAAAAATGAGAGTTGTGTTTCTCTTTTTCCAGTCAGTGGGAACTTCAATGAACTGCCACTACTCAAATATGATGAATAGTGACTTAGCCACTTCATCTACCAGTTCCCTCAGGACCCATGGTGCCATGGACCTATGCACTTTCAGGTTCCTTAGATGGTCTCAAACCTGATCTTCTACAGTGGGCAGTTCTTCATTCTCTTAATACTTGCCTTCACATTCTGTGACTTGCATGGTGTGTCTGGAGCACTTGCTGGTGAAGACTAAGGCAAAAAAAGTTGTTGAGCACCTTAGCCATGTCCCAGATAACCAGATCTCCTGTTCCCTTCTGGGGAGAGCCCACAGTTTTCCTCGTCTTCCTTTTAACACTGATGTACTTACAGAAGCTTTTGTTGTTGCCCTTGACATCCCTGTCAGAGCTTTGGCTTTCCTAACCTTATCCCTGGCTGTTCAGACGTTTTCTGTAGAGAAATTATTTCTCTGAAGAGAAATAATCTAATTGTGAAAGGCACATACGAACTAGAGTAAATTTGAAAAGGGAATAACAACTACTTGCTAGAAGTCCAGTCAGGTCATTACAAGCATCTTGCTGTTCTAGCGTGAGTTTCACAAGGTTGTTATCCAGTTTTCCTACAAAGTCAATGTTGATTTAAGTGTTACTTAAGAATGTTTACCTTTTAACACAGTTATCATGCTTCTGCCTACTTTTCTGATACATACAAGAGTATGGTTGGATGTAACATACAGGCCAACAAGACATAACGTTTTAGTTAAGTACAGTGGAGCCTAGATAGCACACCCACACTCCAGTTTGTAAAAAATGGGATGTTGGATCTGACCTCCCTTGTAAAGCACCTTGAAATGTAAGTGATGTTAACTCTTCTGTGGTAATCAGATCTTCTGAAGATTAGACAACCATATAACTTTATTTGGGTCTGTTTGAAGGTAGCAAACCAATATACACACTTCCTTCTTGTTCGCTGATTTTGTGCTTTTTTTTGTATGAAATGAAAATAATTGGGGTTGAGAACACTGTTATAGATGAGTTGTTTGAAATCTTTACTTTGACAGCTTTACCTCTGTGGAGAAAGGAGGAACACAATCTTTCATTATGTCACGGTGCCATGAGGACTCTGGCAGCTGCCTGGAGCCAGGTACCAGGTAGCAGGAGACACAGGGGATGGCCTCACCAGCCAGGGCCCATTCAGCAGCTCCCAGCCAGGGAGCAGGGCAGGTCAGGAGGTCAGCTGAAGGCCAGGAGGGCTAGGACCCTGCTGTGGTGGAGCTGGAGAGCCCTACTCCTACAGTATCACTGGGAAAGACTGGCATCTCCAGGCTGAGCTGAAATGGGGTCCTGGGCTATGGGGCAGAAGTGTGAGGAGCTTCTAGGGGAGGCTGGATAGGGCCATTGAGGGCCATTATTGCCCTCAATATCCTGACATTTAATGACCCATATGTAAAACAAAAAAGGTCAGTTTGTCTGTATCAGGAAGAATGGTTACATGCTTCTTGATCTTCTAGGCTGATGACCTTTCTTTTCACATTGTTTCCACAAAGATAAAAGAAACTGGCAAGGAAAAACAAAGAAACATTAATCTGAGGAGCCATTTAAAAATATTTTTTAGCTATGCTAGGGGAAAAAAAACGTTGAAAAAACACTCTGTCGTAAATTTTTAAAAATATAGATCATTTTTTTTAAATATACAAGTTAATTTCAAAATAAGACTATAGATTCTGGTAACTTTAGAAGTCAGAATATTGCACTTCTTACTTACCTCTTGGTGTTCAGGAACCAAATAGCCCCCCTGTTTTGTTTAACACGGAGATCTGTTGCTTATGGATTGTATTGCAGATTGCTTAAAACAATGAGATATGTTGCCTACTGCATTATCTGTTTCTTACCTGTTCTTTCAGAAGTTCACTGCTCTACATAAACACTTTTTTCTTATCAGCAATAGTATGTCAAAGTGTCAAGGGTGATCTATGTATACTTGGCATGACCATTATTAGAGCATATCTTTAAAATCTCAGTAATAAAAACCAACTTATTCATGGCATTAGTTGTTCACAAATATAATAAATCAGTATTTTTCATTTACTTATCTACAAAGGTTTTTCATTTATGATTTAATTTCACAGCTGCATAAACATAACATCAAAAATCAACACATTTAAAACATTCAGGTAAAATAAGGGACAGCTTACTACCATGAAATGGCAAAGTGTATGAGAACAGATAAATTTGAATTGTGAGCTGAGCAGTAAAAGAATCTATCTTAATAAGGAATTACATATCTTTGGAGTTTAATTACAGTAAGGCCTGTCACTGTAAGATTAATGATGAGCAGTTTTTCACTTCAAACAATTGCAGTTGAATTAAGATAGTACCATTATTCTTAGAGAGATAAGGTCAAGCAAATGAGGCAAAAGTGGGGAAAAAATGGGAAACCAAACTCTACCGCAAAGAGAGAACATTCTATAGAAAGTCAGGACCTTAAAATGCATTACACAGCTTAAATTTACATATTTTGTAAAATGTTATGTAAGATATTGAAGATTAAAAAATACTAAGATATTTTATATTCTTTTTAGTTAACCATGCTGCACTGTGGGATCTAGTACTAATTTCAGAACTGTGACTCAGAAATAATTTGTACATTTGCATCTCTTCCTCCTTTCTGGAAATGGGAAAAACTTTTTTAGAATACATAACGTTACTTTCTGAAATATCATATATCAGCACTCATGTGCAGGGAGGACATCTGACTGTATGGTGGGGAGAAACTCTGAATCGATGATTGTGAGGTTATTTTTTCAACGCACAGGGTAATGCGGCCACGGGAGTCACTGTAGTTTGTCCTTGTACCTTGCTATACAAAGGCAGTAGCCCTTTCCCATAGGCATTTAAAGAAAGAAAATCTCAAAGGATTGTTGTTACCTCTCCTCTTATCTCAGAACCTGAGAAGAAGAAATAGGTCCTTTAATCTTTATTTGCAACCTCTTTTCTGGAGTCTTTGCATTTAAGTCAGCAGATTCTCAAAATTATCATAACCTTTATTTGCATCAGGAACCATAGTTTTCACATGCTGTACCATAAACTCTTGGCCATGAAAGTGAAGCAAAAAAAGGACACGTACAGGGGAACTGGAAGTGAAATGCTCTATCCTCTAACCCCACTAGTGGAAAATGTTCCATTAGGCACAGACTAGTTTACTTCAGATTTGTTTCAAAGTTCTTTATCATGTGTTAAAATACAGTTTAGCAAGACTTTAATAAAAATGTTTAAGGGACTCTGATTTGTAATAACAATTCTTTTTAATGTAAGTTATGTTTCTATTTTCTGTGGTTGATATCATAGAATCATAGAATGGTTTGGTTGGAAGGGACCTTAAAGATCATCTAGTTCAAACCTCCTTCCATGAACAGGGACACCTCCCACTAAACCAGGTTTCTCAAAGCCTCATCCAACCTGGCCTTGAAGACTTCCAGGGCTGGAGCAGCCACAACTTCCCTGGGCAACTGATTCCAGTGTCTTGCCACTCTCACAGTGAAGAAATTCTTCCTAATCTCTAAATCTGCTCACTTCCAGTTTGAACCCATTACTCCTCATCCTATCCCTACAGATCCTAAAAAAAGCCCATCCCCAGCTTTCTTGTAGGCTCCCTTCAGATACTGGAAGGCTGCTATAAGGTCTCCTCGGAGCCTTCTCTTACCCAGGCTGCACAACCCCAGCTCTCTCAGCCTGTCATCACAGGGGAGGTGTTCCAGCCCTCTGATCACCTTTGTGGCCCTCCTCTGGACCTGCTCCAACAGGTTCATGTCCTTCTTGTGCTAGACCTTCCAGAGCTGGACACAGTACTCCAGGTGGGATCTCATGAGATCAGAGCAGAGGGTCAGAATAACTTCTCTCAACCTGCTGGCCATGCTTCTTTTGATGCAGCCCAGGCTGGCTTTCTAGGCTGCACTCAGACATTGTTGGCTCATGTTGGGATTTTTATCAACCAGCATCCCCCAGTCTTTCTCCTCAGAACTACTCTCAATCCATTCTCCACCCAGTCTGTATTTGTGCTTGGGATTGCCCCAACCCAGGTGCAAGACCTTGCACTTGAATATGATCAGAGTTCATCTTCTTCTACTCTTTTTACTAATTCTGGTCTCTCTCTCTCTCTTTTTTTTTTTTTTTTTTTTTTTTTTTTTTTTTTTTTTTTTTTCCCCTTGGTATTACAATATCTAAAAAATGCATGCTTCTCTTTGCTCTGTTTTTGGCCTGATTGCCCTGACCTCTTATAATACCTTCAAAGGTCTCTGTTGCCTTTGATAATGTAAATATATATTCAAAGCCTTGTAAAATATGTGGCAAAATATGCCACGATTCTTCTTTTAGAAATCACATCAAAGGTTAGTTATTTTGAGAAGAAATCAGATTCTTCAGCTCATGAGGATAACTCAAGGAATAGGAATGTAAAGGTTGTGATAAATATGTAGGAATATGTTTTCTGTCTTTATTTATATCTCTCTCTAAGAGAAAATCTTTAGGGAGAGAGAAGAATCTGGCTTATACTTAGCTCTAGCTGTATCCAGAAGCAAGCATAGGTAATGTATTAGCAATTTGCCTTGTTACATCTCTTAATTCAGTACATAATCTCACATAGCTTTCAGCCTAAAGAAGCTACTCAATCTTCCTGATTGCTGACAGAATAAATTAATTAATAAGCATGATTTTATATTTTAATTAAATTAATATAATTTGGTGTAATCTGCAAGAGAACAATAGGGCTAGTTTTTCAGCCCACTTATTAATAAATTAGTTTGTCTAAGAGCTGATGCTTATTCTGAGCTCTTCTGAATGTGAATCACACAGACATGAAGCAGAAGCATCTTTCAAATTCTCATCACTTGGGAATAGCTATTTCACACTCTTGTTGAAAATAATGCATATACCTTTTACATGCAACTCTGTCTCAGGAAAACACAAACAAACCCTTCTTGTTTGTTAATGTAATCTTCAAGAATAAACTGTATCTCTCAACAGGCGTTATGTAAAATACAATGTGATTCCTTTTACATAAGAAAAAGGAAGAATACCTAAACCTTGAGTAATAATGAGCCAAATACTGACTCCTAGAGGATACTTAGAACAGGAGATGTTATAGAGTCAATGAACAGTGCAGGATAGCACAGAGAACATATCTCAAAGGTCGAGCTAATAGAGTAGTAATTATATAAAAAAATCAATGCTTATTTATATATCCATATACATTTCCACCAGGATCAAGAAATGTAAGAATCCAGATAGGAATGTTGTAGTACAAATTGATGCAGAGTTAAATTTGGGATAGTTACTTTGGAAACTCATCCATTATGTGGCAACATAAATGGGATTCCTCTGTAAATTGCTGTAGTTTGGGTTTGCTGAAAATATTTCCAATTTATATCCTCTCTTGTGATCATGGTTAAGTGCTATATGTTTTGAAAGGCAATTACAAAAAATCTTATTCTTATTTACAATTACGATAAGTATTACATAATAATTACTGTTACTAGAAAAATTATTATCAGTAATAATAGTCTGACTGTCAAATATAATGTCAAATACATCATCAATAGCTTCTGTAGAAAGCTGGTAATGTGGCAAGAACCATAATGTTCTTAATATGCACATGCAGTTGCTATATTGTACGCTATATGTTGCAAATACAGTCTTCAGAGTTTAAATTAAACTGAGAAAATTAACTTGGAAAAGATGCCCAAGAAGATCTGTTAGTCTTTAGTTAGCTCAGGATACATTAAATAAGGAAAATAACTTCCATAGGAGGCTGTCCAGAATGATTGTGGTCCCATTGTAAAGAAAAAGAAAGGGAGAATTGGGGTTGCCAGCTATAAAGCACTTTTAAATGCAGACAAAACAGAAGCTTAGGAAAGAGTTTTTTCATTAAATACACTACTTCACAGAAATAATGCATATAGGACCTAAGGAACCCAGAGGGCAACAACAGAACGCCAAAGATGAGGCAGCAGTTTCTGTGATCCTTGTTTATAAGGACATGTGCACTTGCTGCTTCTGTTTATTGGTACCTCTTCTTTTCAGCACTACAGGCAATCATTTGCATTTATTTTCAATGAATTGGCCAGCTTTTCCTGTCTCCTCTGACTGTGCTTTAGACATTAATCTGTGATCTGGAATGTTGTCAGGTGTTTTAAAAAATCTAATTTGTACCCACTGCTCTTCAGAGGGATGATCTTCTCCCTTACCGCTTGTTACTTGCACAGAATTACGGTTGGTAATAGTGTGATGTCCTCTCTTTTTCTGTTTTTCTTTTTTCTTTCTTTGATTAGGCATATTGGTTACTTTTTTTTCCCTTTCTTTTTTCCCAAATACACATGAAAAATCTTTCATTAACATTTAGATATATTTACACTCAATTTATTTGGTGTCTGGGTTGGATTAGGTTTTGACCATCTAAAGTTTACCTAGATTATTATTCTGTAAAATCCCTCATATTTCTTAAATTTCTTTCATTTGTGCTGGATCTCCACATACAGAGCTGTTTGGGTTTTTTATTCGAAGTGTAACTTCAGTTTAACAGTTTTCTACGGAATAATTAAGATATACATTGCTGATAGCTAAAATTTTTACTATCAGCCTCATAATATGGCATATTTATTTTCTGGAGTAAGATAGGTTATAATATTTTATTTAATAAACTAAGTATATGTGTACATTTTTATTTTAGTGATGCAACATCCTTTTTTTTCTGTAATATACTGAGCTGAATTGCTCATTCAGGTCCTCCTTGTGTTAGGCAGGGAATCTTCAGTAGCTGAGACAGCAGTTATTTCAGGATCAGATGCCCAACTTTTTATTCGCTTTAGGGTTCTGGTAGCATTACATTACCAATAGCAAAGAATTGAATCAGAGGACTGATAAACAAAAACTAAGAGTGACCCTACTACCATGGCCCTGTATGTTCTTGAAGAACATAAGGTGTACATGGGTTACTCCCATCTTGCCTAGGGAGTTGAAGAGACTAGCATCATCATGGGGCTGGCATACTCTCCCACACAAGTACACTGAGGGTAGATAAGCAGCATCATTAGCAAAGAGAGCAGTGAAACCACCTGCTTCCAGTACATAGGAGCAGCTAAGGCAATTGAAAGATCCAGAAGATACTCTTTGTACAGAGCTAACATAAAAATTAAATCCACTCAAGGAAAATGTGAAACAATGACTCTGTTTTTCTTGCCTAGACTGTTGCTTCTAGTCAAGTCTCATAGTATACCTAGTTTAGTGCAAATATATTGTTTTAGTATTATATTTAGAAATATGCATCCTTCTCTTCCTCTTGCACATTGAAATCAAATATTTTATATTGTAAAATTAACAGTAAATAATAAACTAAGTAAAGGCCATCAGAATAGCTTATGTTCTCATGGAAATCACGTAAAACACATAAACCCCAAAATCCCCTGTAGGAACAGTTTTTGAGGAAGGGAATTGGCCTATAAGTAAATGGGAAAGTTGTAATGTTCATAATTAAATAGAATACTGTAGAAGTAAGTTTTCTTTAAAAAGATATAAAGCTATTCTGTAAGTAATATTCAATCCAAACTGTTACTTATCATAAAATGACAAAATAGATCTCTGGATGTACAGTAGAATAAAGAAATTTGGATTCTTACCCCAGTATCTCAACATTGTACCTTGCAAGACAAATAGTTGTCAGTTCCAAAGCCTAGCAGAGATCCTTGGCGTGAGACATCCTCTAACTCTTTAAAAAGATGAAGCTATATTATATGATTCTGGATGTAGCAGAGATAAGTTTTAGCAAAGGAGAAGAGCTTGTGAGACAGCTAGCATGGCCAAGCATGTATGCACCTGTGCACAGTGTAGATGCAATTGGTGTGCGTCAGAGAAGCCCTGAGACCTTGAAGTGCTGGGTCCTAAGTTGTGGGCCTCAAGCTGGAGCTGACCTGTGAATGAGTCACAACCTAGCTGAAAGGTTTTTTTTTTTCCTATTGGCTTCAAGTTCCAGGGGCAGAACCTGGTCCACTTGTGTTTTTGTGGCTCTGCCCTCACCTAGATCATCATGGCTGCAGTGGTGGTTGAGGCCAGGATTATATCAACCAGGAGCTGATTAGTTAGAGGAGCTTCCTGTTGGGTGTGACTTCTGTTAGGGCTTGTTACCTCTTGCCGAGCTCTCTCAGTGGTGTCCTTCCATGTGAAGGGCCACTGAGGGAGCCATCTTTGTCCATTGTGTCCAGCAGGCGATGCTGGCACCACAGTGGGCAGCGGAGGAGCTGGGCCCCCAGGAACCTGTGGCAGGACTGTTTGAAAGAAGACTTCCAAGGGGATGTTGCTGAGTTCAGTGTTGGCCTGTGTGATCAGACAACTGATGGCAGCATAAAAATGATGATTCCTTCCTGACAGAGGAATCAGCTAGTCTGTGAACTCAGACTGCAAAGTCTGGACAGAGCTAGACACTGCTACTGAGGATACCACAGTTGTAACCTGCACGGTCATAGATCATCTGTGTAAAACAGGTGGCATTCCTATGAGGTCTGACACTGCTCCATCTTCCTCTATAAGGCTGAGGTATGCTTATTTTTAGATTATATTTGAACTAGACATTTTTTGTGTGTGTTGCTGCCTTACATCTTCATTTTCCTTGTATTATTTCAAGGGAGAAAACACCCAACCGCCAAACTCAATATCCCTGTTCTTTCTATACAATTAACAATAACTGCTAATACTAGTGCTTGACAGGTAACCAATACCTGTTAAGAAGATAGCGTTAATCACAGTGTCTTGAAAGAAAATGGAACAGAGGTGCCACAGCATATTGTTTATAAATCAGAAAGCTTCATATACTAATTTATATTGAAATACTTTTACTACTTACATTGCATTACTAATGCATAGAAACCATATATTTTCTTTGCCTGGGGTGGTATAAAGCTCTGATGACAATAAATCTGGGTATACAGGTAGTACTACTGTCTTTAGCCCATAAATTTAGTAAACAGCAGAATTCTGAAAATATATATCGCAGATATAGAACTCCCTCTGGACAGAAAAGCAATACAGTAAAAATGAAATTCTTCTTTTGCACAGTCCTTTTATGCGAAGGTATATAGCTCCTCTCATTCAACATATTCAAAACTGTGTCTTTCGCTGTACATCATCTGACATGACATGATCAATGTGTTATGTTATTTTAAGATTATGTTAAATGAAATGCAAACCATAAGACAGTAATTACTTTAACATCACTTAGTTTTTGAGGGTCAGATAAAAGTAATTCAGAAATTGAATCCCTCATTTGGGCATCTATATTGTGTAAATAGTAATCTGTAAATTTATAAAAAATTAGGTTAAAAGTACAAATTTAAATCAGGTTGCTTTAAAATATCCTGAAAGAAGAATATACCCCATACATGGCAAATTTTCAGTATTTTTTTACTTTGTGATATAATTGATGTAAAATGTCCTCTGAATTCAAGCTGCCCAACTACTATACTTTTCTCAGTCTTACCCCAAGTCAAAACCATTAAACAATCCAAACTCAAAATATGGAGAAGAATTTTGATGAAATATGCTTTCTTGCTTAATAAAATAAGATCTATGTTAGATAGACTGTACCATCAGCCTTTTTTTCTCCACTCAGCTCCTCCTTTTTCTTTTATGGAAGCACACTGGGAAGTAGGTTAATAATACACCAAACAGTCTTTCACAGTTGTGTACATGCAGTGGTTCATTGCAGCTCATATTGGAGATCAGCGTATGGTCTGGCTTTCATATCTGTTGTGTTTCTGTAGCTCTAAGCAGCGTAACAGGTTGCCCAGAGCGATTGTGCAGTCTCTCTCCATACCTAAAGGTTTTCAAAACCTAACTGGATAAAGCCCTGAGCAACCTGATCTCACAGCTGACCCTGCTTTGAGGGTCTACAGACTTCCTGAGGCTTCTTCTAGCCTGAATTATCCCATGCTACTATGATAACAGGAAGTTTGGAAGTTCTGGGACAAATATATACATATATACATACTGTACCATGGTGTCATACAGGAACACCAGAGAGGCATATCTTCGGAGCACTGTCTTTTGCCGAGTACGTATGCCATAATGGGCCACTTTTTAGGATATTTGAGCTGATATTTTTTTAAAACAATAAGAAATTACTTCATAATTTCTGAATGAAGCCTATGATTTTAGTTGCCTTCCTCAGAGAGACTTGGGACACTTGAAATTTGACACTGCTCATGAAAAATGGCTTTGTTTTCCTACAGAAGTAACACACTAACAGTAACCACTGCTGTGATTGAAGGAGCTGCTCTAAACTCCTGAGATGAAACCTTGGTGGATGAAATCAGATTTTATGTAAAGATTCCAATGTTTCACTTTTTACTTACAGCCTTGATTTGGATTACTTTAGTACTGTACTACTTAAGCTGCAGTGCAAGTAATTTTGCATTTCACAGAAGTCTTCATTAAATAAATAACAGTTTACTTTTACTCCTGCTTTGATGTCTATGGATCACAAACTACTGTAGCTGTTAATGGCATTTGCCCATTCCACCATTTCCCCATTTCTCGTCCCTCTTCCTTTCATGTTTGCTGAAGCAGTGCCTTTGGCCACATTCCATCTCCGTTCTTCATGCATAACTAAACAAACTTTCTTTTTCTTACTGCTGTTATGAATAATTTGTTTTGTTCCATAGTTTTCATTTAGCTCCTGACCACATTGTTGAAAGAACTGCAATAAATTCCTCTGCTTTCTAATTCAAAATATAATCTGTATTTATTTTGGTTTATAAAAGCAATTCAACAGTGCTGAAAAGACCTTGAGTAACCTCCTTTTATTGCTGTTAGTGTTGTTGCCAAAATAATATTCTGAAATACCAAACAGTATTTATGGAAGTTTTCAATGACCAAAGCAAGGTGAAAAATCTACTATCACATTATAAGGATAGAGAAACATCTGTTACAAGAGTTCTGCCTCTAAATGATAGCTATTTTTTTACTGAAAGTCATGTCAGTCTAATGATAGTGATATGATCTATCTTCACGTGCTGTTCAGAGATTGCTCATACTAAAAGGAAAATATCTTTTTACTAGCTTCTTTTGTCTCATCTTGATCTTTATTCTTGTCAGAATTTGCAAGTAAAACAGGATTAAATACAGTAGTCTTCCCATGAAATCATGGGCTGCTGTACTGTATGGCATTGGTATTTCCAGGAATGCCACTTCTGTTTCTAACTCATTACTGAAGCAGTACAGCAATGTGGTGATAAAGTACTTTTGTAGTGGAGTTATTTTCTTACAGAAAACGGATAAAGCCATGCTTCTGATTGCCCAAGAGCACTGAGAGGTGCTTCAAAAAATATAGCCTCTGTGAACCAAATGTTTTACCTGAAAGAAATTTTTTAAAGTTTAGTGTAAGCAATTGTAGACAATGATAAAATTTACGCTGACAACATTCATTTGAATATGTAAATTTAGAGTTGATGTAAGCTGTATTTCACATGTAGTAAGTCAGAAAAACAAAAATTTCTGTGGAAGCCACACCATGGATATAGAAAATCACAAAAGCCTTCAAAGAGCTGCATATTTCTAGAGCAAGCTTCTCAAGTCAGTGGAAATATCTGCCACTGTGGAGCTCTTGTTGACTTTATTGCTTGTATGTCCCAGAAAAGAGCTGATTGCCTTAATATAATTCAAATTAGCTAAAGGCAGTGTGTAATCTATTAAAAAGCCACCTTGCATTTAACCAATTGGCACTAGTCTAAATAAACACAAGCCTTAACTCTCATTACATGACCCTATCCATTTTATTTCTAATAAAAAAGTATTGGCTTTCTTACTTGACTTTCCCTATAGCACTGTGATTTCTAAATGGAGACTAACCATAGTACTTTAGAGATATTTTCCTCTGCCACTTTTCCTTTAACTGCATGTTGTGAGTCTAATTTCAGCTGAATATTTGACATTGTATGTCAAATACACATAGCATATCAACCTGAGTGTCCTGCCATTGCCTTTGTAGATAATACGTTTTCTTTCTTATAGGTATAACTGATCTTAACTGTATTGTTAACTCCAGATTTTGAGGAATATACTTCCTGAAACCCAACACAAACAGAAAGATGAGGTGCAGGGTAGGGTTTTTTTTTCCATCTCAGTGAGTACTATCTTTCTGTGCTGGCAATTCAACAACAGTCCATTGCTCTTCTAGCAAGAATTGTCCAGTGCTAATTTGTTACCTTGAATTCTGCTGTGATCATGTGTAAATATCATGCTTCAAGCCCACCCCAAAAACTTTGCAGAGCTTTAATGATTGTAATTCTTTTTAAAATTTTATCTTTAAGCTTTTTATTATTTGTATTATTTACTTTTTATTACTGAAAGTTTTGTGTTCTTGTTAGAGCTTCTTTGAAAATGGTTATTCATATAAAACATTTCCTGACAAACAATTTCTGACTCATAATTCTATGGAGGCCTAAGAATAAGATCTTAAAGTCTCTAGAAGAGCCAAATGAACAAGAAATATGTGTTAAGTTTGCTAAGGTTTAGGGTAAGTCCACTAGACCTATAATAGATGTTCTCTGTTAAACCCTCTGTTAAAGGCAGAGAGACTTAGGGATCTCTGTTGCCCCCCCCTCCCAAATGGGGAGAGAAAGGGAATGAGAGAGAGAGACACTTATGGATTAGAAAAGAGAACTGAAACAGCTTTGATGAAAGATAATAATAATAAAATAGAATATATACAAATATATAAAAAACCAGTACCAGACCCCCCCCCGCAATGGCAACTACATCACCACTGATGTTGTGGAGCAGGCACTGGGGAAGTCCCAGACTGGGGTCAGCAGCAGATGGGAACAGGGTTCAGGAGATGGATTCTGGAACTGGATTCAGGAGCACATGAATACAGACTGAAGGCAGAATGGACAGAGTCCTCCTTGGATGCTGGCCATTGAAGAAGAGAGCTTGACCTTCATGATCATGACCCTCATGACCTTTTTACTCAATATGACATATATAGGATGGAATACCTTGTTGGTCAGTGTAGAGTCACCTGTCCCGGCCACTGCTTCCCGCAGGTGCTGCTTTTCACTTTCTGCACCCCTGATGTGGTACACAGGATTTAGCAGTGACCTTGGTCTGCACCCCAATCCTTGGTAGTAACTCTAAATGTCAAGTGTTACCACTGCTAGAAGCAGACACTGTCTGCAAAAAATATGCTGTTAACCTTGCAAGTGCAGTGACTTATAAGAGACCTGGCTGAAAAGTAAAATCACTGAACAGAATAAGTTTGGTTCTAATTCAAACCAGGACAAACTTATCCAATAGGAGTCTAAAATTGAAAGATGAATATGCAGGTTTTACACTTGTCCTTAAGAGCACAGAAGTCCTTCTTTTATATGGTATTTCACTATTAACTAAGAGGTGGAAAAGCCACAGATGCTAAGGGCAGTTTCATGCGTTATCAATTCCCACTTTGAAGCCAGACACATTTTCTAAATGATAAACACACGGATCATAGGGTATGAGATCATATTTCAATACTAATCCTTAAGTAATTATTAGCTTATACCCTTGAGGGAAGGGTCAGATAGATTGAAGACTAGACTAGGTAAAAAAACCCTCTTTATTCAATTTCCAAAACTGATTCTAGAATAAACCAGAAAAAAGTGAAAAGGAAAAAGGTGGGTTTTTTTCTCACCAATGGAGAATATAGGTAATAGAATTTCCTGTACATTAGTTTTAAAACACTTAATATCCCGACAATATAACCTAAAAGCAGAAGGACTGTAAAGGTAACAGATCTCTGAAAAGGATGAAGGCCATTCTCACAGAATCTCAAGAGCTAGAATCCACACTGTGTCCATAAATGCTACATAAAGTCCTTGGGGACATCACAGAGGACATTTTATGTTCTGGCTTCCAATCAGTCTTAAGTTCAAACTGCACTACACTGCCAAGACATTGACAGTTATATTTTTATTGATTTTTGAGTGACTGTTTTGGGGGTTATTTTTCTATCAAGGTCTATCCCTCCCATCAATATAAATCCTTCATTTCTTCAGCCACAACCGGATATTCTGTAAGAACTGTCACTCAGGTTTCCTGACTTCAGACAGTATGGCAATTAGCAAAATGGAGTAAAATTGCATATTACCAATCAGACTTCAGCCAAAAGCTGTAATAACTGTCCAGGTTTTAAAATCTGAATTTGACTAACTTCTTTCTTATATAATTACATTGTTACACATTGCTCAATTTGCTAATTGACCACTTTGCTGATTTGTCTGACGTATATACACATTAATCAGTAGTCTTGCTATGCTTTTGTCATGGGCATACCTGCAATGTTTGACAACATCTGCTAGGACTTTTTCTGTGTTAAGGAGTGTTGAATAATGTTGGATCAGCTGGGCTCATATCTACAGCAGAAGACATGGCCCAGAAAAACATAAAAGTAAAACAGTAAAGACTGTTTGCATTTTCACTTTCTCTAGGTGCAGGCTGTGGCTTTCAGAATTTGAATCAGTTACCTAAATGCCATTTAAACCGCACTTTTTGCACATACTTGCTTTACTGGCTCAAGCCTATAGTTAATTTGGCCTAAGACTTGGCCAGCAAATTAGAATATTAATAAATATTCCTAAAAGGATTGTTGAGGGCAAGAAAGGAAGCAGAGAAGGAAAAAGCAGAAGACAACAGGAAATATGGTTTAAAGCAAGGATTTGGGAAGCTGAGATTACAGGACAAGCAGTTCATAGGGAATGGGTGAGCACGGAGACAAAGCGTGAGGAAAGCGAGACCAGAAGGGAGACACACAAGAGAGGAGAGTGGCAACAGGAGGGGGGAGACTGTTGCCTATACAGCATCATGTCCATTTATTGAAAAACCTGAAACATATGAAAGCTAGTGTTAAATTAAATACAGGAGCTGAATGTTTAGAAACTAGATTCTGTCTATGCCTCTGCCATTGATTTTCACTGTATTTGATAGATCTCATGAAAGATACTTTCTCATGTTGCGTGTTCATTATAGTCTGAATATGTTGCATCTCAGTTACAGCAATATTGACTGTTCACAGATGTTATTAAAGTTGTTTTGCTGTGCTGTGAAATGTATGAAGATCCATTAATGCTAATACTGTGAAAAATGAGGTCATAGGTATTCCAACCAGAGATTTTTTAATCTTGGTCTCAGTGTCTTAGTTCTCTCTTTGTAAAACAGTGACAGTACTTGTATGTGAAATCCAATTTATTAACACACTCTAGTGATAAGTGTAGTAGAACACTTATGGTGAAATTAAGAATTCCTTTCAAGACCAGGCTTTCAGCCTTATGGAGAAAGTAAGAGAGAGGGCCAGGGCAAAGAGACCAAGCAGTGGAAAATGGGGAGAATGCAAAATATTCAACAGATGTGTGAAATACGCAGTGACCTTGTGGAGACAGGGATCCTAAGGAGACTAGAGGCAATTAGATAATACGTCACAAGGTGCACATACAACAGAACTGAATTAAGGTTGCAGTGGGTACCTTTATTTTAGTCAATTTTTTTTCGGTGCTTGACTTTTCAATTTAGGAGTGGAATAGAATAGAATAGTTCCAGTTGGAAGCGACCTACAGTAATCATCTGGTCCAACTGCCTGGCCAATTCAGGGCTGACCATAAGCATGGGCATGGAGCATGGGCATGGAGCTCTCTAGGAATCCTATTTTGGTGTTTGATCACCCACCCTTTTTGTAAAAAAATGCTTCCTAATGTCCAGTCTAAACCTCCTGTGGTGCAGTTTTGAACCATTCCCACATGTCCTATCACCAGGGAGAAGAGATTGGCCCCTCTCTCTCTCCTTCTCCTCCTCAGGAAGCTGTAGAGAGCAATGAGGTCACTCCTCAGCCTCTTTTTCTCCAAACTAGATAATCTCAATGTCCTTGGCTGCTCCTCATAGGACATTCCTTCCAGCCTTTTCACCATCTTTGTTGATGTCCTCTAGACAGCTTCAAGGACCTTCCTACCCTTCTTAAACTGCAGGGCCCATAACTGCACACTGTACTCCAGGTGAGTCTGGACCAATGTTCGATACAGCAGGATAATACTCTCCTTTGACTGGCTGGTTATACTGTGTTTAACACACTCCATTATTCTTTAAATATTGGAAGAATGTTGGCTAGCTTCCAGTCAGTGGGGACCTCCCCAGACTCCCAAGACCGTTGCTACACAACTGAGAGTAGTCCTGCTGTAAAATCCACTAACTCCTCATGTACTCTGGGATGAATTCCCATCAGGCCCCATGGACCTATGAGCATTCAACTGATATAGCTTGTCCCTTACAATTTTGGTGTCCACAAATGGAAAGTCACTGTTCCCACAGTCATAGAATCATAGAATATCAGAAGCTGGAAGGGATCACTGAGTCTAACTCCCTGCTCCTCACAGGACTACCTAACAATAAATCATATGAATAAGAGCATTGTCCAGGCACTCCTTGAACTCTGACAGGCTTGGTGTCATGGCCCTTCCCTGCTGAGCCTATTCCAGTGACCAACCACCCTCTCAGTGAAGACTTTTTTCCTAATGTCCAATCTGAACTTCCCCTGACAAAGCTACATTCCATTTAATATCATATCCTATCACTGGTCACCAGAGAGAGATCAACATTTCCTCCTCTGCTGCCTTCCTTGAGGAAGCTGTAATGTGCAGTAAGGTCACCCCTCAGCCTTCCCTTCTCCAAGCTGAATAGACACAGTGACCTCAGCTGCTCCTCATAAGTCTTGCCCTTGAGGCCTTTCACTATCTTGTTTGCTCTCTGGACACACTGTAATAGTTTGATGTCCTTCTTATACTGAGGTACCCAAAACTGCACACATGCGACTTTGTGGCCACATGCATTTTCTCCCTGTGGTGGCAAACAGCATCTCTATAGCCCTTTTGTGTTGCCTGTCCTTGCTTCCAGTGTCCATATGCTTTCCTTTTTCACTTAAGTTCTAGAAGATACTTGCTCAACCAATGCACCCTTCTGCCTCAATTCCTTGACTTCCAACACTTTGGAATTGCTTGCTCCTGAGCTCTTAATTGTGATCCTCCAACTCAAAGGACTGGACAGTCCAAGGTCTATCATTAATAGTAAAGACTGAGGCAAAAAAATGCATTAAATGCCTCCACCTTTTCTTCATCCCTTTTTGTCAGGTGACCATCTTCATCAGGTATCCGTCCAACATTTTCCTTAGACACCTTCTTGCCATTAACATACTCTTTTATTGTCTGACATATTGGCCAGTTTCAACTCTACCTGAGCTTTATCAATATTGTAAATCTAGCATAAACTTCTCTCTAAAAAAAAACAAACCCTTTTTCTTCTCCTTCCTATGTAGTCTATTTTCCAAGACCAAATCAGATATGCAGAGAGTTGTGGACACATGGACTTTGATTATATTTACTAATATAAATGTAATTTGCTAATGTAATGATAGCTGTGATCAGTGGTTACTAAGTTGATGAGCTAATATATGGTAACATAATAGATTTATATTCTGTTACGAGTTCCATTACTGGGTAATTGATGTTTAGTAAATCACTGTTGATCATTTACTGTCAATTGTCCTGTCTGATTGATAGTTGGATAAAAATGATGAGTTCCTTTATAAAAAACTATGCGAAAACTATATGAAAGTAAACTGTCAATTAATGTAATATTAAATGCATTTAGTTTCCTAAATTCATACTGAAATTAAATGTTCATTCATTTATATTTGTATTTATTCTAAAGCAGAAAAGCATTAAGTACCTTATCTCCTAGTCTCAACTTCCTTTATTTTTGGCACAGATTACATTCAGTCCTACCCAGTTCCTCTGGGAAGGTGACAGATGGAGCAGAAAGTCAGGATCAGTGTGTCTGTGCTCCTGGCTTCTTGTTCTTCTCTGTTCCAGAATGTGTTGCCCATGACTGCAGACCCTCAGGCCTATTGTTACCCTGGAATGGTTCACCCACAGCCACAGTCCCTCAGGGATGTCCACACCCCAGGATGGGTCACCCATGGACCATGGTCTCTCAGAGTTATCCCTGCTGTGACATGAATTGCCTCCTTCCAAGAGTTCATATCTAGTTGTTTCCTCAGTGGTGTCTCCTTCTGCCTATCTCCTCCACATTTCTTTTATGTTTTTCTTCTGTTTTGTTTATCTTCCCAGCAACTGCCACTCTTAAACATCTTTAAGCAGCAGTATTAGGTTCTCCTTGGACTGGTGGCAGATTTGGCAGATGGTGAGTTCGTTGTTTAGGTCCATTTCAGAACAGCTGCTGTTTCCTTCTGCACAGGTCACCCTCCAGCACCCTGCCACCAAGACCTTGCCAGGTATGGCCACAAGACAAACACTCATATAAATGTGTTATTTTTGAACAATACTTCTACAGAAGTTAAAGCTAAAGAATATTATGAGAACAGCTTTCCTCATCCCACTGGCTCACTTTGTGATGCCTTTTCTGAGGAACTGGATTATTTCCATTTGACCGCAGACTGACAGGTTGGACAGCTTGTCCACACCTTCATAAAGTACGATTATTAAATGTCCAAATGAATTGTCTCCTTCTGCCAGGTTTCATTTCACTTCTTGCTAACATTGCTGTGTTTTTCTCACTTATGGTTATTGGAAATGAAATTGAAAATATAAGGTTAAAAAGGGAAATGTTATATTGCACATACGATAAACATCAGGGAAGTGAGCAGAGGCAATAAATTAAATATAAACAGATGATAAAAGTAATCTGGTGGATTAATATGTATGACTGTGCTGCTCTAAAGATGTCCAATATATTCTGGAATGGAAAATCAATCATCTGCAAAAATAATACCTTATAAAATTTCTACAATTATAAGGGTACTAGATGTTTTTTTTTAGCTGAAAATTGTCACAGAATTAAAAATATATTCTTTGTACAAATTCCAGATGGATATGTATTATTTGCCAGGAAATTAAAACCAATTATTTAGAGAATAAGGACCTGGTGTATTCACAATCAAGAAACAATTCCTTGTTACCACAAATTGAGCCTCTTTGCCCATGGTAGGGAAGCACTTGCTTGGATTGATTTCATAAGAAAGAACCATGAAGCACTTAACTAATGTGGCACAAGGACCACCTTGATAGAACTCTGTAGCAATGTTTTCTGTTATCAAATGTGTGCTCCAAAGAAATATTTTCCACAGCTTCAGCCTCTAGTGATCTGGAGTTTTCAGATGGTCTAGAAGTGCCCTGCTAGATTCAGGACTCAAACCTGACCACTTCTATCATAAAGACTGATCTTTGTGTGTCACCTTAATCTCATCTGACTTTAACCCCTAAGACCAAACCACTTTCTGAAGTTGCTGTTCAAATGTCAATGAGCAGCAATTGTGAGCCTAATTTGCAGCCAGTTAGGTAGCTGAAATTTACACAGATTTAACCCAGGCCTTTCTCTCCTTTATAGTCTTGTGAAATCCTGCCAACCAGATTCATTGATGGCATATTGACAAAAGCAGGCTGTAACCATTCCCACCAAGTTTTTTCAGCTCTGAATAAATTTCTGATTTTTTTTAGAGAAAATCTTCTTACTCATGCTATCATTTTCTAGTTAGCAGAACAGAATTTCAAGCTGATACATACAGGCTATTTTCTGATTATATGGATTCACAGGTTACTAATTAGATATTAAAATCTATAATCTGTTGACTTTATTACATTAACAATTTTTTTTAAAATATCAGTGCTCCAAAAGATGATGTCAAATTAAAAAGTGTATGAGATCATTAGCAAAATATATTTGAGTGGTGAATTATTGATTTGGAGATATAATTAAGAAATAAATTCTTTACTGTAATTTGTTATTTTTAGGTTTCCATACTCAAAATGAAAATTGTAATATAAATATGCTTACATACATGGTTTGCCTCTATATTGGCTTTCTTTATTTCTTGAAGTAACTAGGTAATTTCACTATGTTTCAAATAAGAATTTATACAAACCAAATAAAAAACTATAAAAGTGTTTATAAGAAGACATAAGTGATAAAGATGTGTAATTTTTTCTGTGCTTTTATGTTTTAAAATGGATAAAAATAGATACAGGTGTAAAAACATAATGAAGAAAGTATGTGTATTAAAAACTAAATTAAAAAAATTATATAATAGTAAAGTTAATATTCATGGGGAGACAACAGAAAATTGTTAGCCAGGTTCTGCAGTTTCTCTTAGATTGAGCATTTAAACTTTATCAGTCATTCTGAATACTTTCAGTTTACAAAATTATTTTTTTAGAATTTTTCTAACTGGTGATTAATTCTGATGTATTTAATAAACCTTGGATCATGGATAATGAAAAAATTAGATCAAGCTCTCTCTCATACAGTTACTTAATTCCCTCATTTTAGTGCCATTTTGATCTCCTTACAACCGAGTGCCTAGCAGAATTTCAAGTTACGATTGTCTGTGTTTCTGCAAAACTAATGATCTCAGTCATATCTGTGTTATATGCCGTGACATCAGAAGGTGCAAATTAAAGCAGGGTAAAGTTAACCATCTTGATTTTCAGTTTCAACGTTTTAAGTCATCAAATTGACCATCCTGTTGAGAATGAGATGAAAAACAGTTTTTCTGCCAAGACAGTTTGAGCAACAGCTGTGTTCAGAGAAACTGACACTACATGAAGGCAAGAGTAATAACAAGAAGAAACTAAAAGCACATGTCACAACAGTACTTAAACATTATTGGATTTTATTTTTTTTTTAAAGAACAACAAGGACTGGGAGCAGAGATCAGATCCCATGTCTCTTCTTTCCACAGCAAAGGCTATAACTAGTAGGCTATAGAATAAAACTCTCTTTTTCAAGTCCAATAAATCTTAAATTGTTTTCTGCAAAGAATCTGCCTTCAGCAGACTAGCTTGATAATAACACAATAACAGAGCCACTCAAGATAACATTTCCAGGAGTTGGGAGATGTGAATGCTGATCCTTAAAAAGAAGAAAATGGTACCTTGGAATCTGTAGTACTAGACTGGTGTGTTACCAGGGAATGATTTCTCCTTCTCCAGTGTGCTTTCTCCTTTTGTTTTGAATATTAGCTACTGTTACTGCTCCTAAAGGTTGAAGTGGCTCTTTAATGGAAAACTGATTTCCTGGCAACTTGCTATTCTGTCTTACAGCTACAGCCATGTCAGTTCATGGATTCAGTTTAGTTTCTGTGGAGGCATATAATGCACTGTCTGAAGTATATTATGTTATGAAATGCAAATATATAGAATCCATACATTTGATAATTCCTTGCGTGGAGTTATTTGGTTAACTTCATACAGAGTAAAAATTAAAGTGTCTTTTCTAAAATATTTACAAATCCATACAGCATGAGGTTTGAAAAATACTTCGTGTTAATATCCCGCCCTTCAAACAGAACTCTAAGGTATTGGGTTGAACTGAGTATCTGCAATTTTTTTCCACTGCAATTACTAGAATAAAGATGTGAATGCGACTGGGTAAGTACTGTGAAAGTGTCAAGCAATTAACAAATTGTCAAATGAACAAATTAAGAAATGAAACCTGACAAATAAACCATTTGGTAAACGGGAAAACTGACAAATAGCTTGGTAAGAAGGGAGACATGCTTGAAATTTATTAGAAAGGGCAGCTTAGGTAGTGTAGGATGGAAAAATTGATTAAAGATCCTTTTAAGCACTGAGTAGTAGTCTTTCACTGAGATGTTGTGAATGAGCAAAGAAGTATAAGACCAGGAACAAGGGCTTGAACATTCTATAATCAAGTCATGTGGGAGTTAAATATTAGCCAAGAACTTGGTAATCTTTGGACAAAAAGCCACTACTGTATACTGCACATAGCATTTTAATAAAGATAAATAACTATCCCACACCTCAGTATGCAATAGTTAAATGGTATTCTGAATATCATGAGTAGCTCCAGTGTGAAGTATGCAATCGTGTTTAGTAAAAGACTGCTTTACAGGAAAAACTCGCCCTCTGCCAACAATCCTTGAGCCTGCACAGGAGAGTTTGGATATAATGTAATTCACATCACCTTTTATTTTTGGTTGCAAGTTTTAAGTTGGTTGGTTTGCCCATGCGGTGGGTTGACCTTGGCTGACTGCCAGACACCCACCAGCTGCTTTCACTCCCCCTCTTCAACAGGACAGGGAGAGAAAATAAGATGGACAACTTCATGGATTAAAATAGGACAGGGCATTCAATTACCAGTTACAGTCACTGGCAAAACAGACTTGACTTGGGGAAAATTTATTTAATCTGTTAATAAAAAGAAAAGTAGAATAAGATGGTTAGAAATAAAGACAAAACTAAAAACACCTCCCACCAACTTCTTTTCCCAGGCTCAACTTCACTCCTTAGTTCCTGACTCCTTTGCCCTTCCTCCCCCCTGCCCAGCAGTGCAGGGGGGATGGATAATGGGGGTTGCAATCAGATGACTGAAGTTTGTTTTTGCTGCTCCTTCCTCCTTACATTTATCCTCTGCTCCAGCATGGGGTCCTTCCCACAGGGTACAGTCTTTCTCATACCTCCAAAATGGGCCCTTCCTATAGGAAGCAGTCCTTCAAGAACTGCTCTGGCATGGGTCCTTCCCATAAGGTACCATCCTTCAGGAACAGACTCCTCCAGTGTTAGTTTCTCACAGGCCACAATTCCTACCAGAATATCTATTTCTGCAAGGGCTGCTCTCCATGGGCCATAGTTCCTGCCAGGAATCTGGTCCTATGTGGGCTCTCCATGGGCTGCAGCTTCCTCCAAGGCATCTCCACCTGCTGTGGTGTGGGATCATCCACAGACTGCAGTGTGAATTAATCTGCTCCATTGTGGTTCTCCATGGGCTGCAAGGGGCCAATCTGTGTCACTATGGTCTTCTCCAGCAGCTGCAGGGATATCTTTGCTTGGCACATGGAACATCTCCCTCTTTGCTGACCTTAGTGTCTGCAGGGTTGTTTCACTGACATCCTCCTCACGCCCGTCTCTCACAGCTGCTGCACTTAGTTTTTTACCCTCTCTTAAATATGCTGTCATGGAGACACCACCAGCATTGCTGATGGGCTCTGCTTTAGCTGGTGGCAGGTCCATTTTGGAGTTGCCACTGGCTGGCATGTGGGCAGATCCCAGCCTCTTCTCACAGAAGCCATCCCTGCAGCCCCCCCGACTACCACAACCTTGTCAATCCCAGTACAGCCTACAGTCACCCAGAAATCCCACCATAGCTGTGAAAATACTGCATGACTCTAAGGCAGATGTTTGCTCCAGGTACTATATTACACTATGTGCCCTGAGCTTTAACAGCATTAATTATCCTGGCTCTACTGAGTTCAAAAATTGCATATCACCATAAACAAACTGAGTAATGTGTCTTCAAAAAAGAAATACTACCTGAGGGAAAGATATGATCTGCAGTTAATGCAGATGACCAGGTTCAGTTTAGTAAGAGAGAGATTGTTTAAATGTTGGAATGGGCTTTATCTAAAAAATGCTGAAACTACCCACCATAATAACTTCACCTATTATTTCTTCCTTCTTTTTAAATTAATTCCAATATGCCTTGTCAGGAAAAAAATAATCAAATGGAACAACAAAAATGAAAAAAATGTGTAGAGAAAATAAAAAGTCACAAGAAGGTATAGCATAAGAAGAGGAATGATAGATATTCAGACAAAGAAAATACATCTAAAACATTCTTTCACTGGCACAACTTTTTAAAATGGTAAACTAGGAAAAAAGAAACACATCAGAAGGATATACCTCTTATTTCTTCAGAAGAAATAAACTAATTTTTTCATGAAATAAAGAGACTCTTGTTGTCACCTCCTGCTAGTGTCACAGTGGCACAAAAGCAAGCAAAGTAAGAACTGTGTTATCCAACACATTAGATGACCTCCAGGGGAGTACTGGGAGATACAGAAGATCTGATCTTAAACATACTAATATCTGATCTATGTTTGGCTGATTGCAGCTGTTCCTGAGAAGCACAGTATATTCAAATATTCATCAAAAGGCCATGTTGCAAACCCCAGGAATATTATAAAATAATAAATGCACTGCAAAAAGAAAAAAAATTTGAAATTCATATTAAAAAAAAAATCTGAAAACGCTACGCCAAAAAACTACTTCTTTTCATGGCTTTTTCATGCCTTGATTATAATTATCTAAACTAGATGGAAATGGAGATATCTACAGCCAGGTGATACAGTACCTTACTTTCAGGGGCCAGTCTCCTGCTCTTAAGACCTTCTGTTGAAACCATTGGGAGAATAAGATGCTTCTAAAAGCGGAAGCAAAAATGCTGAATGGGGAGCTGGTTTCTAAAACCTTACTAAGCTGAGGTGTCCTCTAAGATGTTTAGTCAAACATGGGCATGCATGAAAGTAGGATTTTAGTAAACTAGACAATGACAATTTTTTTAAAGGGCATTTGTGGAATCCACTTACCATATGGGTTGGTAGCAAGTGACCCAAAGACAACCGGAAAATAGTTTTAGTCCCTTCGTTTCCTCTGAGCCTTTCTTTAGGTGATTAAGTCCTTGACTGGGTCTAAGCACCAGCATATTGCTATTTTTCCATTTTACTTTTTGTGAAACTTAAACCCCTTGTTAGGGTTAAAGAAAAATGTCTGGTAAATGAAGAGAAGCTAAAAATTAGGAGTGACAACTGTTTCCTTTTTTATCAGGTACAACATAAATATCAAGATGTATATGATGATATTGGAGAGTTGAATCACTAGATTTCCAAGTTTTATGATTTTGACTTTACTATTGCTTAGTACCAGGTATTTAGAAGTGGGAGCTTGAACTGTTCTCTGTTCAGCCACACTGCCATGTAGATTATATGCTCTGTCTAAACTGTGGCAACCTTTTAAGTGCTTCGCTGCTCTTAGGGCTATGTGCATGACATGCCTGAGACAAGTATGTGTTGTGTCATGACCTATCCATGCATCATCCTTCTTGTACCTTAGTTTACATGGGAAAAGATGAGTGCAGAAGTCAAAAGGACATATGATGATTTTCAACTGTTTTCCATTTTAGTACCTGTCTGTCAGTACAAGCATAGTAACACAGAAGCGTATTCCTGGCTTATCTGGATCAACAAAATCATACCAGATATTAAATGATCAGGAAGTTCTATGCAGTGAAAAGATAGGGATTGACTGTATTTAATAGCACATATTTGTCTTCGACACTGATATATTTCAGCAGTATTGCTATAAAATATAAAACTGGTGTGAGTTAAAGAAGTATTGCACCAGTATTGCCAGTATAGTCTGGCATAAGACTGCTTCAGGTTTGCTTTAATGAATTCTGTCTGTATCAATTATGAGCTTCGATCTGGCTTTGTTATCCAATATCTCTCCTCAAAAGCATACATATTTGAAATAAATTTAGACTAGAGTAGAATACACTGTGTTCTTGTTAAGCACTTTATCTCCCAATAAGAAAATAACCCAGTCATGAAGTAAAAATGTTCAGCTACTCAAGAAGCATGACATTTGAGACAGGGAGGGAAGCAACATGATTATTGTTTCATTAGTGCACAATAGAAGTGCTGAAAACTAGGATTTGGTCTCTGTATGGATGCCTGACTGTAAGATTTAAATATTTTAGAATCATCCTAAATAAATGTCTGTCCTAAGACTCTGAATACTATTTGAATTGCTCCAGCAGGTATTTGAAATAACTACAATGAAGTAAATAAAAGCATTTTAGTTAATTCTAGTCTAACTGAAGTAACAGTCTTTCCTAAGAAACATACCTTAAAGAAAACCTATTCTATGAAAAAGACCAAACAAGTCTAAGTTCCCCACAAGTTTCAGTCTACAGTTGTCTTTCTATGATACTTCTTACTCTCATGTGAGCATCAAAAAAAAAAAAAAAGAAAAAGTGCATTATGTTATTAAATATATGTAGAGAAAATGCCTGTACTTTATGTGCATAAATGCTTATCATAACATTGTCATAGCATTAGCTGCACGTATGAAGTTTTCTGAGCTTGAGGAGAAGAACCATATTGAAACGTTAACCACCAGCTTATACATGTATCTTAATAGAGATAACCTTCTTTCCTTTTTCCAAAATCATATCCATCAGTGGGGAAAAAGCTATCAAATTTAGTGAGCTAGCAGAAGTGCAAGCAAGAGCATGCTGACAGACTAGTAACCTGCATTTTGCTTTGGTACAGTCTTTATACTTCTTCTGTAATGGATTTTTAATGCAAATTCTATAAAAGCTATTATAACGATTCTGGGATCTAACTTTGTTTTCAGCTGCTTTTCAGAAACTCATAATCTTTGTTGAACTGGGACAGAGCTTCAACAAAACTACTCTACTGAGAGAAGAGTGAGTACTGTTCACCTCTCTGAAACAGGAGATTCCTTGCACTTACACTGAAAAAAAGTGTCAGAGGGACAGAGATGCATGACTCTTCAGCCTTGTAAAACAATAACGAGGCCTAGAGAAGAGGATGCCACTTCAGAAACAGTCTGACCTTTGTAATTTCTACTGGTAAGCGGTTAACAATACACTGGCAATAACTGCATTAATTGTTGAGGCTATATGTTTCAGTGGTTCCCAACTGTAGCACAGGGAGCACTGGTGCCTAACACACCGTTCTGGGTTCTCTTCTAGGATCCTGTTGTGTAAAAGTTTCACTTTTAGATGAACAGTTAGGTAAAGAAGTGCATTTTTTGTTTTGACTCTTCAGTACGGAAAGAATTTTTCTGTCTTTAAAACAAAAAAGACATACTCTATACTTCATATTTACTTAACTCTTCATCAATTTTTTCAACATCTCTGCAATAACTGAAATAAGTGGAATTTTTGCCATTGAATTCAGAGGGAGAATAAGGATGGTTTTGGTTGCGGTGATATCCAGACTTAATCAGAACACTGCCTTTCAGCCAAATTGTTTATGTGGGAGGTGTCCCAATTAAGCTTATACTCCAATGAAGTTTGTCTCATTTAAATGGAGATGGCAGTACTTCATCCTTCATACAGAGTAAGGTAACAAATGCAATACAGAAATAATGTCAAAGAAACTGTTTAGTCTCCTAGATGAATAAATTCATTTTATTCTCTTATTCAATTACCTTTTATTAGGTTAATTGGTTCAGAACTGAATATGCATTCCTGATAGAAGCTTGCATACTTTCCAGTGTTTCCTTGACTGTAAGATCATGTTATTTGCTCTCTCTGCTAAATCTTTTGTGTTAACTGCCAAGCGGTTATTGATGACTTTTTTGAAGCTGCCATTGCAAGAACTGTAATGAATTGTTCTTTTGGAAGGTCGTATATCAACTCAAAGATCTCTGGTTATAAAGTCTGTTTAAATCTATCATTAACATACTAGATTGCCTAAAAATCATGTCCTCTGTGCATTCTTACCCTCTGTCCTTTAACGTACGGAATTTCATTATTGTCAAAAACAGGAAAACGCATTTTGAAAAATCAGCCTTGAGAACTCCCAGTGATAAAAAAGGACAAACAGGTCACAGAAGAAAAGTATGTGGGAACCTCAATTTGCATTATCGACTGCCACTGTCTCAGAAGACTCACTTTAAAGGGACCAACAGCTTTTTTCCTGGTAGCAGCACGTAAATGGACAGAGTATTGAGGTTATGCACTAGTTTCACCTCACACAAAGTCAAATGTCATTTTACTGTTAGGAGGAGGAGACAGGTACAAGTTGTCATTTTCATCTATTTACAGTCCTTAAGGATTCATAATTAAAGTGACTTTAGAGCTTGCCAATGGCTACTATTGTACCTAAAAGATTCTCCTTGTGATAGGCTTCACCAACAGGAAAAGTGCTAGATTTATCACTTTTCTTCTATTGCTTCTCTAATTTACTAAACAAAACCAAACAAGAAAAACCTCCCAAAACTTTATCTATCAGAAAAGGCACCTGAAAGCACTTTGAGAAATTTCCAGTTTTCTTGCTTCAGCTGCGACTCAAGGAAAAAACTATAGAATAATCATGGTAGTATACAGCCTTTCTTTTTTCCCACATTACTATCGACTACTCTGGAAGAAAAAAGGGATGTCAGGATGAAAGAGGCTGTGGTAGGGAAGCAAACAGAATAAGCAGAATCTTTAGAAGGATGAGGGGAAGGAAGACTGGATTGTTAGATTTCCGTTTTGAAAGAGTTGCAAACTATCATTCATATTGGCAGAATCTGGTTATAATAATGTTGATCCCATCTCTAGTTGCCTATGTCCAGTAGCTTCTGCTTTGTTACTGAAAAATTTTTCTCTCTTTCACTTTCATAAGAGAATATGATTCACATGTCTATGAATGATGAATGAAAGAAAAGGGAAAAATGGTGAGAGTATAACAGAATAGAAGGTATTTTGGATTGCTGCAAATATCCTGGCTCTTGAGACACTGTAGTACCAGATACTCTAAGTGGACACACTGTATAGCCACAGACATACCATTAGAAAATACCATTTCCATACATTAGGAGTCAAAACAATGTGTGTTTCTCATCCTTATAATTAATGCTATCCATTCAGACCTGACATACCTGAATCCCAAATTGCCAGAACCTATTCTAGAAGCCAAGCTCTTTATGCCAGCCCTATATGCCCAAAGAGCATTTATCTTCAAAGATTTATCAGCAGATTAAGAACATTAAGCCACTAATTTACACTATAACTATACTATATTAAGCTGAGTAGCTCTTGCATTAGTAGTCTGCTTTTTCCCTACCACTAGACTTTGACTAACAACAAATATATATTCAATTCATGCACCGTAACAGCAGTTGATTTCATTTCTGTTCACAGTATACACATGTTTATAGGCTAGCTTGTGGACTAACTTCTTTTATTCCTATGCATAAAGTGACTGTATTTGCAGAGGATGAACCTGATAGGGGCGGACATTCTTGGCCAACATAACTGCTTGGACTGGAGTGGAAATATCTGCCCAGAAGGACAGCAACAGGGTGATCTAATAGCAGCCTGCAACTACTTGAAAGGCAGTTACATGGATGGTTCACCCAAGCCCTTTCCAACAGAAGCAGGCAATGTAATAAGGAGCAATGGCCAGAAGCTGCAGTTTGGGAGGCTCCTCTTGGTCACTGCAGAAAACTTTTTTCACTAGGAAAGAGGTGCAATATAATGCCATGTTGACCAGAAGGTTGTCCAGAGAAGTTTTGTAACCTCCACCTGTGAAGATTTTCAAGGACGCTGCTAGACAAATCTGTGGCTAATCTGACATAGTGTTGGTGACAGTTCTCCTTCTAGTAAGGGGTTGGACTAGATATCTTCCAGAGGTCCTTTCCAACATGTGGTTACATGATTTTGCAAGTGTTGAGGCACAGATTGGAAAGGGACTCACATCAGAGAATATTCTTAATTGACAGTTTAGATGCAGCCACTCCAGGTTTGGTGGCCTATTTTGGTTTTATTTTCTTTTCATTTATGAGTTATGTTACTACTGTTCTGTTTTCTCCTCAACTTATGAATCTGAATACTTACTTAGCAACATGGATCTGATTCACACATCTAGATGTCTAACTTTGAGGTGTAAAGATGCTGAGCAAGTATAACACTTTCCTTTTTCAAGAGTCCATGGAGAATTCAAAGTTTAAAGATTATCATCTCATTTGAGTGTAATACATACGTGGGAAATAGGTATTTGGTAGCAGAGTGCTCTTCAAGGTATTAGACTAAAAGTAAACCAAAGTTTCAAATCAAAGTGTATTTAGATGAGAACTGACAAACTGTTATAAGTGGGAGAAGGCTGGATGTCTGTTAGGGTTACATAAGGATTTATAGCCTGTGGTGTCTTCAGAACATCTAATTAAGCACTATTAGATTGTCTGCCTAGTGAAGGAAAAAAAATGCTATTTTATGTTGGTTGGAGATCTGAAATAGTGCAACACTGAAAGTAATTTGAAATTTTGTAATATAGCCAATTATATGAAGTATGGTATTTTTTCTACCATTATGGAAGGACAAATAACTTTTGCCTGAAATTTGTCACACATGATTTAAGATAAGGAAAGATAATAACAAGAACAAAGGTTGATTTTGAAAGTATTTGAGTGTAAAAAAAGTAGTGATAATGGAAATGAATACTTTTCTATTGTAACTTAAAGTGAATTAATGATACAAGTAAGAATACTAAGATATCTATCTCAACAGGACTTGCGTTTTCCTGATCCTTACTGTTCAGGAGATCTTGAATGCATTAGATAGCTCAAAGTTTATCTTTACAAAGGGTCAGAGTATTACAGTCAGGGTTTCATCTGTCCTGTAAGCCTGTGGGACATGAATTATCTCCAGCTCTGAATCTTTATGGCTGTATTAACATACCACTTGTTTCATCCAAGGGACCGGAGTAGCTGTTGCAAATAGTAAGTCCTGTACAGTTATATTTACATTAAAATATAGTACAGAACAGTAGGAGCATTTTTATAGAGTAAAAGAGTACTGTGGACCTGATGTCCATTCCAGCTGCATTTTGGTAAGTTTTACTTCAGCTCTAGTCTTGTCCTGTGGATTTAGTATCCACAGTAGGCGGAGTGCATTAGTCGCATCTTTTAGTTCTTTTTGCTCTGAAAGAAATCTAGCTTGTATCCCTTGAAGTTGTTTCTTGTGAATCTGGTAAATGAGGTTGATCAGGAAATTCACTCAACGAAATGCTTCTAAAGCACTAACTCCTAACAAATTAAACACTAATTAATCAAAATAGAGGTTATAGTTAGTATTCTAAGTTATACAGCTTTAAGACAAATACTTGCCAGACTGGAAAGTTGAACAGCTGCAAAAATGTCTGCATATCATCATGTAGGTCTGCAGTGAATAGAGGTAGGATGTTTTCTAGCAGAGATGCCTATACTAAAAATACATTATCTGTTTGGGCATTTGAATCCTGCTTGAACTGCCTTCCTCCCCTCCACTGGATAATGTTTATCAAGAGAGCTGTTTTTATGCCTAGCAGTTGATACAGCCAGATCGCCAATTGCAAAATGGTGTGAAAGAAACACTGTTTCCTGACACACCTAAATAGGTGCCTGATTGCAAATATCTCAGATATTACCTGCAACATTTGATTTATATTCATGTTTTTTCTGAACAGATGTTGTGTCTTATTCTCCCCAAAGTAACCTGTGTTATTACACATAGCACCAGATAAATTTACAGAAGTCTATTCCAGTACAGGATTAACTTTTTATTACAAAATCAGAATTACTCTTATCACAAGCAATAATAAAGCCCTACAGTTCCTCTTTACTTGGTCCAGTGACTTAACTAGCTTTCAGGGGAACTGTTCCCTTCTGTCCCAGTAAGTCTAGCTCCCCAATGGGGCCTTGGATTTCCGGGGACAAAGATCTTCCTTTCTCTTTAAGATAGCTTCACAGCGTCTCTTTCTTACTTGCTTTTATTTTTAACCCTATTAATTCAGTTAAAATATAAAAGGACATTTTGTCTCCCAGAAGGCTTCTTTGACACATGATCCTATAATTTATGTATTTATTTTAGTACATTCTTCAGAGCTCAAATGGCCTTCTTGCCAATCACATTTTCAAGAGTGTCACAGCATTTTATATATTGTGTATCATAGAGAATGTATTTATTGTGCATACATCTGATAAAGCTAACAGGCTATAGTGTGACATGATGCTTCTGGCAGCAGGACAGACTTTCCGTTCACCCTTTCCCTCACTATACCCATTATCAGTTCATGAATTTTTCAATTGTGTTTGCTTTTGAGTAAAAAAAAAACAACCCCAAAACACGCAATCATATAACTATAGAATCATAGAATGGTTTGAGTTGGAAGGGACCTTAAAGATCATCTAGTTCCAATGCCCCTGCCACAGACAGCAACATATTCCCCCTGTATCAAACTATAACAAAGTAATTTTTCTGCTCATCTAAATTTTACACAGACTGTTATATATACCCCTTTTCCGAACAAAAAATGTTTAAAAGGTTTTTGGTCCATTTTCTCCTACTCCCTGTCCAAATCAAGAATTGGCAGCTCTCTAGTGATTTGTGCACTGTGACTCAGCTTTGCAAGAAAACACTCTATAACAAAAACAAAATTTAAAACATTATCAATATGAAGTATATTGTGTAAAAATATGATTTTTAGAAATAATCAGTAAAAAAGATAATTTATATAGAAAGGGGTGTGGAGATAGAGAGGTTAAGTCCCTTGTATAAGGTCCATAAAGTCTCATTAGTTTATAACTAATATATAAACGATAACTGGTGTATTCTGTAACTTCATTAATGTGATGTACTTAAATGAAAACACCTCCTATACTTATGAATATACGAATAAATATATACTTACTTCTCTTCTCTTTCCAAAGCACTTACATTTCTATTAAGCAGAGTAGAAATAACTCCTGAAGGTACTAGATGTAGCAAGATCTCAAATAGTTAAACTTTTAATGAAATCAAACCATTATCATTCCTTAAGATTTCCTGTAGTTATTTATCTTTTCAGTGAATAAAGTGCTATTAATTGCATTTATATGCTTTGAATGGAGTACATCTGATGGTTTTTACTGATGGTTTGCCAGACAATTTGCATTCTAATGAATAAAATCCCAAGAATGTTACATATGGTGGAGGATTTATATGGTCAATATGCAAAAATACATATGAAGTTCTTGCATCTGAGATATTGCATAATTACACTTTAAAAGAAACACAATGAAAAATAGCAAAACTTAATTAAAATTAGCATTTTAGTAACCTGAATTCTAGTAAATCTAATGTCAATTAGCATATTCCACACAACAGAAGTTTTGGCTTTATTTGATCATTTAGATTGGTGGGTCACCACATGAACAAATTGAAATTACTTTGAAAAATGGGCACACATTTTCAGACAGTTGTGTTTTGCTATAGCATAGCTTGTTCTTTGTTATATAATTTTGTTATATAACTTGTAACACAAATTTTGTGATAAACTTAACATCTAAGTCAACAATTCAAATGCATACTTGCAGCACCCAAAATGGTGCAGCTTTAAGGTTGTTATATAAGTGCTGCTACATTCAAAATGGATGGTACTCTAAGCTGTTGGATGTCTTAAATAATATTTGCTATATAAAGAAAAAACACTGTTTAAACAGCACCGTTCTGTGAAGAAAAGCAATGCTGTGTTACAAAATGTCTGAATTCCATATTTGTTAATGAACAGATGTTAACAGGAACAGTCATTATATTAAGATGCATTAATTAAATATTGACAGAACAACCTTAGTAGATGAATTTATTAGAACAGCGTGGGATCTGATTAGCAATTAGTAGATTGATGTATTCAGGATTATTTGCATGTGACAGCAAACAATCAGACTGTAGAGAGAATATTTCCCATATTATAATTCATGTTATCCTTTCCTACCATTTGAACCAGGAAATTTCCCACTGGATTAACAGAGTTAATGACTCCCTTAAATTGTTTAGAAGTTTGTATTCATTCTTACAACATTTTGTTACCACTGATTCTGTTAACAACTTTCCTGAGAAACAAAAAAACCCCAACTTGTAAAGCAGCTAGAGATAGCCTCAAAATGAGGAAGAACTGAAACCAACATTTTGGAGAGTTCTTTTCCCTCTACAAAGCACATAGATAAGTTAGTCAAAGCAAAATAAGGTTCCTTTATTACAGGAAGACATTGTTCTCTTATTCTAAGAAAATTAGCACACCCATGCAGTTCTCTTTCTTTTTAATAACTTTAACCTTTCACAAGAAGGTTGAGAGGTTTCTGAATGGTGCTAGCTGTGATTCTAATCAAAATAATTGGATACTAGCTGTTTCATTGATTTAAAGAAGGTAGGTAGTCTTAACGTACTGTTTCTTTGAAATAAACTGTTTCTTTCATTTAAAATGTCTCTGGAAGGTGAATAATTATCTACTGATAGCTTAAATTTATTCGATTGAATTATTACAATTAGGTCATAGAAAAGTACAGTATAAGCCTGTGATTATACTGTTAAGCAAAACTTTTAAACACCCTTCTTCATTGCTGTATTCATGCATATGTACATTTATGCTTACATCTTTGCTGTCTTACACAAGAGCCTGTTCAATGTCCTAATGGCAATGTGTACCCAAAGTGCCAGTCTACAGTCTAGTGCTGTCTACAGATCTTTCTATAGTGGCTGACAGAGTCAAAAGAAAGGTTTGTGTGACACATTCCTAATCTATGACTGGTTGCATCTGAAGAGAAAAGTGTGAAGAATAGAACTCATAGAGGTAAAGCACACCCCTCTTCACAGTGCACTGTTCCTAGTTCCCAAAAGCATCATTTATTTAACTGAAGACCCTGGTATGTGATGGTATTTTTGTAGGACTTTGGATTGAAGAATCTAAATTATTATAAATTTGTTTCTAGGACATGGCACAGGTTCAGTAGTTTGAAGTAGCTGGTGCTGAAGCACCTTCAGTTACACTCTATGAAGTTAAAGATTTTACTACAGATCCACCTGGATTTATTCTGATTCCCCGAACTTAATATCCCCACAATGCACGTGGCTCAAATGCAATCAAAGGACCTATGAATGCTTGACTCCTGTTTTCCCTTTAGGTCCTAAAAAGCATTTGGTGTCTACTCAGAGAAAAACGTCTTCTTTAGTTTCTACTTAGAGAAATTTAGCCAGAGTAGGCTAAATCTTGTACTGAACTGAAATGCTATGTCCTAAGTGAGAAGTGGGCCTGGATGAACCTCATGAGGTTCAACAAGACTAAGTGCAAGGTCTTGCACCTGGGTCAGTCCAATCCCAAGCACAAATACAGGCTGGGGAATGAAGGGATTGAGAGCAGCCCTGTGGAAAAGGACTTGGGTGTACTAGTGGATGAAAAGCTGGACATGTGTGCTTGCAGCCCAGAAGGGCAACTGTATCCTGGGCTGCATCAAAAGAAGTATGGACAGCAGGTCAAGGGAGGTGATTCTCTGCCTTTACTCTGCTCTTGTGAGACTCCACCTGGAGTACTGTGTCCAGCTCTGGAGTCCTCAGTACAGGAAAGACATGGACCTGTTGGAGCAGTTCCAGAGGATGGCCACAAAGATGATCAGAGGGCTGGAACACCTCTCCTATGGAGAAAGACTGAGACAGTTGGGATTGTTCAGCCTGGAGTAGAGAAGGCTCCAGGAAGACCTTGTAATGGCCTTCCAGTACTTAAAGGGGGCCTATAAGAAAAATGGGGACAAGCTTATTAGCAGGACCTGTTGTGACATAACAAGGTTTTAAACTAAAAGTAGGCAGATTCTGACTAAATATAAGGAAGACATTTTTTACAACAAGGGTGGTGAAACACTGGCACAGGTTACTCAGAGAGGCTGTAGGTGCCCCAACCCCAGAAACATTCAAGGTCAGGTGGGACAGGGCTCTGACCAACCTGGTCTAGTTGAAAATGTTCCTGCTCACTTCAGGGAGGTTGCACTAGATGACCTTTAAATGTCCCATTCAACCCAGAAATTTCTATGATTCTATGAAGAGGGGACAGCCAGGGGTCTTGCTAAAAACTCGTGCTAATGCTCCAAACTGGATTGTTAATGTAGTTGCAGTGTTACTAGCACAACCAAGGCACTCTGAAGAAGTTCCTTTCTCTTACTCTATTAATCACTATTCAAAACAGATACTTCAGGAAGATATATGAGAGTCAAGAATAACAAAATATTTTCCTGTGCACTGTGCAATAGTGCAGTGGGATAACAGTGAAGCTGACAGACAGTCATTCCATGTCAAGGCCTCGGACAGGCTCTTCTAATTTGAATAGATCTTCTGATTATTTTTTTTTTTAGTTTTCATACTGCTTAAATGTGATGAGAGTAATTTTCAGTTTGTGGTTTTGATTCATTTTTGTTGAGGTTCCTTCTGGAGAAAACTTTCTGAAACTTGTTCTGTGAAAACAAACAAATGAAAAGGTCTTTAAACATAATATTTAAAGTGTGTGTGTCTTCATCTGAAAGCTGTTAATTCATAAAAGTCAATAAACTATTTAATAGTTATACTAGATGATCCTAAGATTTAGCTGACGGCCACTGATTGGAATCTAAACATCTGTCTGAAATGTTGTAAGTAACAAGGACTTCCAAGTCCTATTTCAGATACATGAATTCTGAGGAGTCACAGCCTAAAGCTGACACACCAGATTTTGCCAGAATGGAAACACTGAGGGTAAAAGCAATCTTTAATATGTTCCCAGATGTCTACTTCAGGCTACAGGGCATCTCCATCTACTTGGGATCTACAGCCTACACAGCCTTTCAAGAACTGGAGAAGCATCTTTTATGATAAAATAAAGTCAGAGGAGGCTTTCTGCTTGTATAATAACATTTTTGTGTGCACGTAGACAGAAGCCATTTCATGTCAGACTCTTTGCTGCTGAAGTAAATGCAAATCCACTTCTCAAACTCCTGCCTGCATGGACAGTGGGATGCTCTCCACTTCTCTAATTCATGCCATGCCCAGACAGAAAAGTCTTCAAGACATACTGCCTTTGAAAGCAACCTCAAGACTGAGTATGACTCTGTCACCAGAAAGGCCACTTGCCTGCTTTGAGAAGACAGAAATCTGGCTTCTGTGCTCCAGTCTCTTAACAGTGATCCGTCACTGGGAGGGGACCTGATTACGTGTAAATTAGACTGCAATCACAGAATAGATATACTTTCATTAAGTGAACATTAGAGATACATTTTTCTTAGCTCTTAGCAGAGCTATACAGAGACTTGTCTAAAGTTGACCTTAATGTGGCATATTTTTTCTGTAACTCTTTGTGGTGGTCTTTGTTCTATTACATCAGAGTCAAACATTTCTATTGGTATCTGAAATGATCTTCTGACAGTTCTTACTTAATCTGTGAGATTATATTAGTACTTTTAACTGGTCACAAAAGAACTATGAAAGCCACAGGCATATTAATAAGCCAGCAAAATTTCAAGGGGTGGAGCTCTCAATCTTCATAATTAAAGGCTGCCGTGTCTTTATTCCTGTACAAGTTTTCAAGTCCACTAGACTAATGAGTAGTACATGAAAAAAAAAGAGTTTTGCTTCAGTCTGCTTTTGTTTTTCAATAATTGTGTGAAGGCTGGAATTCTTTGTGTCTCTGTGATATTGTCTGAGGCAGTGAGATAAATTAAGGTAAGTTTGGAACAGAGCACCAGTAAATATAGGTGCATAATATTAGTAGTTCTGAGTACTAGTGCAAACGTATGTCAGTCTACACAGAAGTAATCATCATACCCTAAAGCAAACATTCTCTCACATGTGCATACCAAGAAAACAGTTAAGAACCAACAAGATCTAATTTTAAATTACAGTTTTTTAAAAGCACACATTACACAGGCTTTTTCTTAGGAAAGAGTCTAGCACCAGGTACTGATGTAATAAGTAAATAACAACAATTATTGCTGTTGCAGCAATAATTGCTAGAGGAAGCAATTGCAATTGCAATTTAGCATGAAAGACATAGACCTTGTGGAGAGGGTCCAGAGAAGTGCTACAAAGATGATTAAGAGGGCTGTCTCCTACAGACAGGCTGAGCAAATTGGGCTTGTTCAGCCTGGAAAAGAGAAGGCTCCGGGGAGACCATATTGTGTTCTTCCAGTATCTGAAGGGGGCCTACAAGAAGGCTGGGAAGGGACTTAGTAAAAAGGCCTGTAGTGATAGGACAATAGGCAATGCTTTCAGAACAGAAGAGGGTAGATTTAGACTGGAAATTAGGAGGAAATTCCTCATTCTGAGGGTGGTGAGACACTGGAACAGGTTGCCCAGGGGTGCTGTGGATGCTTCATCCCTGGAGGTGTTCTAGGCCAGGTTGGATGGGGCCTTGCACAACCTGATTTAGTGGGAGGTGTCCCTGCCCATGGCAGGGGGGTTGGAACTAGATGATCTTTGAGGTCCCTTCCAACCCAAACCATTCTATGATGCTTTTAGTTAAGCAACCATCTGACTTACATAAGTAAGATTTTTTTTTCTGAAGTAAAAAGTTAAGGATTTTCCCTTAAGTCTAGCGATTGGTAGAAAGATGTAAGCAAGATCTGCAATTCTTTGGTTTTTTTTAAGAGTTTCGGGGAGGTTTTGTGGTTTTTGTTGGTTTGGGTTTTTTTTTTTTACAACTCAGTAATATATTAATGACATGTCTTTATCTCTAAGTCATCTCTCCTTCCAGAAAGTCAGTGCGTCAATTGTACCATAGGATTCATGTTGAGAGAATTTCTTTTGACATTATAGCTTCTCATCTTGAACAGACACCACATACCACTCACCATCATCAGTGTCAAAATCTCTATATGTAGAAACCGTAACATTATTTTTTGGAATGGACATTTTCCATTTTTACTCATAGGTTAGAGTGTCATTAAAAGACAAGATTCTACAGAAATTATTCTAAAAATCTATCAAAGATTGGAAAAAAATATTTTTCCTATCCCTTACAACTTCACTAAGGAGTTTATTTCTCATACATAAGTATGGAAAACAGTGGAAGAAAATGACTATAAACTTCAATTGCATTCTGCAAGTGATTTCTGTAGGGTAAAAATATCACTCATCCTGTAAAGTTAGTCTTCGGTAGCATGCACCAAAACCCAACATGAACAATTATTTATGAATAATCATTGCTGGGTTTGTTTAATGTGCACTTACTTGTAACAGAATGAAGGTGCATTATGCCATTCCAAAACAGGAATGCAAACTTTGAAAATATAACAACGTTTGTTTTTTTGAAAACTTTCTTTACCATTTCAGTAGAAAATGGCTTACATAGTAAATGTATTTTTTGAATGTTACTGGAGCTGTTATGCAGTTGAGTGTGAGATGCAACTTGAAGGAGCAGTTTAAAGGAGGCATACCTAAGAAGAGAAAGGATTCTGGCAAGTTAGTTTGCTAAAGGTGGAAGAGTCAATATTACATACTTTTATAAACTGCTTAGGAACATTGTCTCAGATGTGGTCTGCTTCATAACAGACTCAAGTACTTTGCTTTAACTGGCACTTTATTTATAATTTTCACAAACTGATAAAGCTATATCTTAAGTATCGTTAGAGGATTTTTTTGTCTCCTCATACTCCATTTGGTGAAAAATTCCAGAATTCACCTTGTGCTAGAAATCTGTTTCTACTATCTGTCCTAGCTTAATTAACAGTTTATCTCCATTTTTTTCTAGTGTTGATATGTTTCTTTGATGTGATCTGTTCTTCCTCTCCATTTATTACCTGCTTTATTTATAGAATGAAATCGTAGTCTTCTCTGGCTTTATTGAGCTAACCTGAGTAATCTAGGCTCTCAAATTTCTTCTGCTATCATTGCTTGTGGTTTCAGTCATGCTGGTGGTTTCTCCAGAATCTGTTGCAATTTGAAGTAATTTTCATTGAAGAACAGTGGCCAGAACTGTCCAAATACTTTCCAGACCAGATTGCACCAAGTGACTTGTACAATGATGTTGATACTTTCACTGTTCCACTGCACTTGATGTGGCTTAACTTGCTGTTTAAAACAAAAAACAATAGAAAAGTCAACATGATGTGCTTAGAAAATGGCATAATTATGAAAATAACAGGTAAAATATAGGGAATTGTATTATTGATTTAATGATAGAGTCCAACCAAAACAGAATGTTTCAGAATGGCCAAGTAAAACTGTATGTCCAGGACCAAACAGGTTCAGCCATACATACAGAATGGGAATATTATTCTGAGAAATAATGAGTCTTATGGATGTAGTCATTGTGTAATAGCTCAAACAATCCAGTGAGAGGCAAAGGTTTGAAGGGTTGATACAATCCGCAAAGGAAGATTTACTGAAATGCATACAAGCATATTTCATGTAATCAAACACAGAGGTAACAAAGTCCAAGGCATGAAAGTTTGACAAGGTCAGATCAAGAACAATATTATTTTAACTATAAAGAGAGGAACTTTGGAATAATTTCTTGACAGCCATGATTAAATCCATGCTAACATCAAACTTCTATTCCCTAAAAAATATTAAGTGGTATGTTGCTATTGTCAGACATGTTTTTCTCCATTATATGCATTGTTTTTGATACAAAACAGTCTGACTATGAACAGCCTGAGATAAATGTCTTCTGCAGGTGCATAAGCCATCTGTGATGCGCTCATCTCTTTCAAGAACAATAGCTTCTACTAAGTTCCACAGCCTATGAAATGTGTAATATAAAAGGGCTACTGCTGCTGGGGTAGCTTTTAGGATTTAGTAACTGATATGGAAAATATTCTGTTGGAATAAATTTAAAACCAGTTCAGAAAAACTGTCAAGAAAAGGAAAGCCAAGATTTAAAAAGCAGAAAGCTGAAAATGAAATGGTAATATCTACCTAGAAGTGCTTTGCAGCACGTAAAAATAGCTACTGGTGCTTACTGGGGATGTCACTACTTTTGTAACCTGTGCATTGCAGTCTGGCATTTTAAGACATCAAAATTAGAATCATAGAACCATAGAACAGTTTAGGTTGGAAGCGACCTTAAAGATCATCTGGTTCCAAACCCCCTGCCATAGGCTGGGACACCTTTCACTAGACTAGGTTGCTCAAAGGCCCATCCAACTTGACCTTGAACACTCCCAGGGATGGGGCATCCACAACTTCAACACGCTCAGAGTAAAGATCTTCTTCCTTACACAAAGACAATCAAGGGGCTGGAGCACCTTCCCTATGATGACAGGCTGAGGGGGTTGGGGTTGTTCAGCCTGGAGAAGAGAAGGCTCCGGGGAGACCTTCCCCACCTTTCCCACTCTCTCAGGCTGTCTTTATAGGAAACATACTCCAGCCCTCTGAGAGTCTTTGTGACCTTCCTGTGGACCTGCTCTAACAGCTTCTTGTCCTTCTTATGTCGGTGACCCCAGAGCTGAGCACAGTAATTCCTTGAGTTAGTAATTCTAACTCTAACCAGGACGTTCCTTATGTGAAAGAAGATTTCTATCCCTGTAATAATTGCAGTGATATGGTAATTCCCATGCTGAAAGTATCTTAGATGTAATTGAATACACACAAGAATTTTGTGTTATTATATCTGCCAGTAAAATAGTGGCCATTTGAAATGAGAGCACAAATTAGCAGTAGGGCAGCTCAAATGTAAAAGCTGAACATCTATTTTTGTAAATGAAATGTAGTGGAGTCCTAAACATATGTAGTGGTTTAACCCCAGCCAGCAACTAAGCCCCACGTAGCTGCTCTCTCACTCATCCCTGATGCGATGGGGAAGAGAATCAGAAGGGTAAAAGTAAGAAAACTTGTGGGTTGAGCTAAAGACAGTTTAATAGGTAAAGCAAAAGCCACACATGCAAGTGAAGCAAAATAAGGGATTTATTCACCACTTCCCATTGGCAGGCAGGTGTTCAACCATCTCCGGGAAAGCAGGCCTCCATCATGTGTGATGGTTACTTGGGAAGATAAATGCCATAACTCTGAATATCCCTCTACCTCCTTCTTCTTCCCCTGGTTGTTTATGCTCAGCATGACATCATATGGTATGGAATATCCCTTTGGTCAGTTGGGGTCAGCTGTCCCAGCTGTGTCGCCTCCCAGATTCTTGTGCACACTCAGCCTGCCTGCTGGTGGGGTGATGTGAAAAGCAGAAAAGGTCTTGATGCTGTGTAAGCACTGCTCAGAAGTAACAAAAACATCTCTGTGTAATCAACAGCACAAATTCAAAACATAGGCCCACACTAGCTATTATGCAGAAAATTAACTCTATCCCAGGCAAGACCAGCACAACATGGTAGGCAATGTGTTAAAATCTGCAAAGGTCAGATGTTGCACAATGCAAAACCACTATCTCTTAAGATTATAATTAATTTCAGTATATGCAATGAAAAGGAAACTGCAAGTTACTCTTGGAGTAAATTCCCCAGACGTATTTATGCAGGTCAGGTAGCACTCAAGCTGCCAAGAAAAACTTCCTGCTCAGAATTAAATGGAACAGGCGAACATAGCTATTTGTATTTGAATAATACCATTATATGTACATTTATCCTCTGAAGTTACTGATTGCTCAGTATTAAATTTAAGTTTGAACAGAAAGATTGCAAAACTATTATGCATTCTTGAATAAATATTATTGATGATTATCTTTTAAAAATACAAAAAAATGCCTGCATCCATGCTCATTCACCAAAAAATGGTTTTGGTGGAAACTGTTGTTTGTAATTAGCTCAGTGATCCACTTTTCCTTTAAAACATTGTTCCCAGTATAGTCATCATGACTCAGCTAATGACTGATTTCAGGTGTACTGAAGTAAAAAATGAAGGTTTTAAGCAAAACCTGTGGACATTAGTAATTGTAATTTCAGGGGGTTTTTAAATACACAGATTTTTCACTTTATAAAGTGAAGAGGAATGAGGTGTTTCAAAACTCAGTGTTTCTCTCACCTATTAATGAAATCTATCCAGCATTATCAGAAGATGTTTATGTTTGAAAAGTCAGAATTAATTTTCCAGATATCAGCCAATTATATTAAAATTCTTAGATTAAATTTATCCAGATTTGTGGATTAAAAGATGTCCAGCTTCCATAGTTGTTGTTTGTGTTAACTACTTCACTGACGCAAACTAATCCAAAGTTCTTATAATATGTACATATACATAGATACATATACATCTACATCCACATCTGTCTTTTCCCCAGTCACAGAATTAAAATATTTATTGAATTGCATTATTAGAATTTGTGCTATTCCCATCTGGTAATTAGCCATTGTTAAAGATTTATTAAAAATTCTAATTTTTTTCTGTAGCTCTGCTGGCCATATGTTTGTCTATGTTTTTCCTTATAAGCTTACTGCAATTTTTAACTTATAGTTTATGCTAAGTATCATCAGTTTTCTCTTTATCGGATTGTTTATTGTTGCTTTCTCTTTGCCTTTTAGGCAAAGCTGCTTTTTAACAATAATTGAGGCTTCTGGGGAATCTAGTAAAATCTTTGTAAGCAGCTCCCAAATATTGATTGCACTGTGGTGTTTATCCTCTCTCTCAGTGCAACTGGCTTATAATTGTTTTCCACTTTGTGAACTTGGCACCTCTGGAGTATAAAATAGGCATATATTACTGCTTGGGATTTCAGTCTTTTTGCAAATGTAGACAAGTTACAACCACTTGGAACTAATCAACCACTAACTTTCGGTTCTATGATATGCTCCCCTCTATTTATTGGAATGAAATTTGAGGTAAAATTCAAGTCACAGAGTATGTTGACTCTTGATTCTCTTTGGATGTAGCAATTGTTTGATATCTTTACAAATTGCAAAAATAAAGAGCTTTATACCAGTACCCCCAGGCTTTTGCCACAAACTGAAATTCCTCATAGTTTTTATTTCTGTGTGTTATTGAGAGTACTTAATGATCACATCTCTTTCCTAATGGAATGTTGTGGTCTTTAGCACACACCTTCTTTAGTACAGCTTGGGTTTTACCCGTTAGGATATCAATCTGTAAGTATTCAGGAATTCTTGGAACTGAGTTTTCAATGAGAGGGAAACAAGGCCTTCCATTTTGTTTGGTTCTCATTTTGCCTATACAAGCTTTCCTAAGCAGGTTATAATTTGTGATTTTGACATTCTAATCACGTGATTCTACCTACTAGGTTTCAGTGATATGAACGAGATTGAATTTATGCTCATAAATGAACCATTTATGAGCTTAAATTCTCCCCCCTTCAGAAGCCAATCTCTTGGCAGACATATATAGGAAATTAAATACTGTATTCTTTTCATGTATAATAGCAATTTAGTGAATTTTCTTCTTGACATCTTGATTGCGTGCTAAATGAGAGTATTTTTTCTCCTTCTCCTTTTGTTGTTAGTTTATTGCCATGTTGACTCAATCAAACAGGTGGTCAACTAGAATATTTTTCCCTCTTTCACTGCAATAAGGCTTATTCCAAATTATGTGCCTCTCTCTTAAAATAAAACATGGTCCATTTACCAAAGCATTATTATTCTATATGGTGGTAGATGTTTGCTATCAAAATGTTCATTTCAAGGAGTGAAGATTCCAGGACACTGTGTTTCCAAGTGAAGTGGAAAACTCAGTAGTTAATTTCAAATGAATCTTGATTTCTTGTGCTTGCATCTGTAGGGAAGAGAAGTCCTTATGGCATCCTGACATGTTCCTTTATAGTATTATAAAGAGCTAAACATTGAATGTAGCTTGTTTACAGCAAAAGCAGAGCATTTTGAAGGTTTCCATGTTCAACTCTGGATTTTAAATAACAGAAGTGTAAGATGAACTTATCCTCTGCTCCTTTGATCATAATTTCAGTTTAGAGTAGAGTTGCCAGCAAAGATGGAGGCATTTATCTATATTATCTATATATCTATATTATCTATTTTGGGATCACTTATATTGTGCAGAAGCAATCTCAGAGATATTCATTACTTAGTCTGTAGCTACCATGAACTTTGTTGTTTACATGTACAGATTGATGTGTATCAATATAATCACCGTAGTTATTACTGAAATCCAGGGTACATTCTTCTTGAGGCATTACTTTTTCCCTTTGAATGAATATCAAATTCTGCAAGACTAAGTCCAGGAAGCTCATGACCCCCCATGCTAATCTATGGGAGCATGACTTTTACAGAGTGTTATGCAGCTTTGAATAATTATGATGCTTCAGTGAAATATTTCCACTTAAATGGAGGAGATCTGTTGTCACTTCCTGTTCTGTTTATGCTGTATTTATTTCTATTATCTCAAAACTGTGTGAAGGAGAGATTTGGTGGTGTAGCTGTATGGGCTTAGCTGTATGAGCTTTTCTGTATGAGCTTTTCTACACTTTTTACTTTTTTTTTTTTTTTCCCCCTGGGCTTTGTTCCCATATTTTTTGAGAAGTTAGAGAACTGAAACATCAGTTCAGGCTCTCCTTGTAGGTAAAGCTCCTTATTAACTTTGATATTAAAAGATAAAATCTTAGGTCCAACCCATAAATGAACTCAGGGACCTTATTTCAAACTGATATCTGAAAACTCCATTCCAGATTCTAAGGCAGGATGTAACTAAAATCTTGTAGGTATTGCTCATTTTTTACTTTATGTTTCTGTAAGCATACAAAGCCCCAACTTTCTCACATCCAGAACTAACTTGAATATCCTGGGGTGCCTACACTCAGTTCATGCCCAAGAAACATACTAATTCTTTCTTTGTCCTCAAAAGGACTTGTTACACACGGGACACTGTGCATACACCTAAACACCTTGTGTAGGTTTGTAGTATACTCCAAATGCAGTTGGAGATCCTTTCTCTAAAAATATAACTATAGGAATTTTTTTATTATAAGTGACACTCGCTTTTATGGAAAAGCCTATTTATTATAGCATTCATGGGTGTAAGGCCCAGAGTCAGTTGCTCCTTTTTCTTGAAGGACACTTATTTCCCACTGACCGGGAAGGAGCCCTTTCCAGAAAAGAAATCTACAGGCTTTTCCTGGAAAGGCAAATATTGTCCTTTCTGTCAAGTCTCTGCCATCAAAGAGGAGAGGGAAAAGTATTGGCAAAAATGCCAGTTCAATAAGTGCTTTAGGGTGCTGTGACAGGTAGGTGGCTTAAGATGTAGGTAATCTACTTCAGAGACCAAATTTAAGAATTTCCATTCCTAATTGTCTCTACTTAGTTACCTTTATTTAGCAGCATCTTGAGTGTACGGATTTTAGCTGTCTCTCAGCTTAGGCTTCTGATCCCTTGGGATACTATTCTAATTTAACTTTCTAGGCAAACTATGGGGAATCTGAGGAAATAACATAAGGTTTTGGATCTCATTAAGGTGTTACATTGCCTGCATCTTCTATTAAATTTGACACTTATAAGAATTTTATTTTGAAGGCCTCTCAGATTGTAAAAAGACTAAATGTATGCCAAGTTGAAAAAGGGGTTGTTATTTTGACAAAAACTCAAATGAAAATGGAATAATAATTTTTCCGAAAGAGCTGGGTTTGAGTTGCCTCATTTTCTCTACTTGATTTCTGTTGTACCATTTAGGCTGTTTAAGCCAACACATTACTTTATTTACAATGCATCACTACAATATTTATCATTCTAATCAAATCTGCAGCTGGTTTTCTTAACTGGAGATTCAATACTGGCTCCTTCATAAACAGCACTGAATCTCCTTAAATTTAAATATAGTGCTCAAGACAATATGCTCATCAGAAAAAAGAAAAAAAAAAGAAGCCCTTTCTGTTTCCATTTTAAGGGATGTGTTTGTTGCATGTTAATGTTGAATTCTGTAATGTTTTCCCTTGAAATATCATATAGACTGTATTTTGCTAGAAAATATGTCATAATGTTTTCTGATATTTTTAGATGAGCTAAAGTGTGTATCTGTTCTTAATCTATTCCCTCTGCTGAGGCAATGTACATCCGCAACAGCATATTTAACCAAATGGATTTTTTTTCCTTAGCAGATCAAACTGAGTTCTGCTGCAGGCACAGAACTTCCTATTTAAATGACAAATGTCTCTGCTTGCAGATTTGAAAACTCACTTATTGACTCTTTCATCTTGTGTAAACAAATAATCAGCCCATCACCACTATAGTTGGGAAAGTGGAGGAATAAAAGGGAATAGGAATTTTTGGGAGTACTGCCAAGTATTGCATTACTTGGAATGAAAAACGACTTGTTTTCTGTTAATGTTACCATTATACACAGATAGAAGACAGCAATTCTGAGAAAGAACAAAGAAAAATCTACAAAGACTCTGTAATACTAAATATTTCTTCACACTTAGAAGGCAATGAGATTTTCTTCTTTTTTTTTTTTCCAAATGACAACAGAGAAGTTCTGATACGTTGCAACATCTTTTAAGCTGCTTTAACAATCAAATTCTGAGCTGTTTATTTAAGAAATTTTTGATTTGATCTTCAAGTGTTCAGAGAGTTTAAATATAATTTAGTTTTCCTTTGAAAAGTCTAAAGTTAACCTGTTTCTAAATGATTTTGTGGGTTCTTTTAGATAAAGCATATCCCTATATATAGAAAGGTAATAGATGTGAGACATCCCCTATGTCTTGTTGCTCCTGTTGTTTTGTTTTCTTTCAGCAAATTGTTACAAGGAAAATGAAAAATCAATGGGATCTAAAGAAAATGATGTCTGATTGGTCTTTTTTCATATAACTGTACTTTGAAATGTGCCATTGCTGAACACCCTCTACAGGGTAAATAAAAGCAGAGGTATTGCTTAAGGAATAAGGTGCAAATCAATGTACAGAAAAGTAATCTTGAGATGAGGTAGGTCCCTAGGAAGATCACACATACTCAGGTTTTAGGCCTAATCTGCAGTTTCTATTGTTACAAAAATCAGCTGCCTTTCTATGCTAGATCCATGGAATTGCATTGCTAAATTTTTGTTTTGGATCTGGACAAGTAAGATGCACCTTCTCAAAGCAAGGTTTTTAATTTTCTTACAAATGTTTTACGGCTTCCCTAAATTGAAAAAAGACACTTCATGAAAACAGATGGCAGTTATGTGTTACACCAAAGTCTCTGAGATCCAGATTCAGTGACATTGCTGTGTTCTAAATTCAGCTATTCCAGCTGTAGAGATGCAGTAGAGATGCACAGATTTGTAGTTACAGATGGAATTTTCTTCCATCTAAGATTGAAATCTTTAGAATTAAAGTTTACATTTACAAATGTGGTCTTACAAATCTAAGTTTTCTTTCACAACTAGTTTGTGTTGCAATGCAGAGAAGTAGGAGAATAGAATGGATGTTTGCCATAAAATAACTACATTTGGGGGAATATAAGTCATTGCTATGAAGCAGTTTATTTACCATGCACAGGAAAACAAACCTGAAGAAAGTAAACAGTATCTTTGATCTAAATCATATAGTAAATAACAAGTTTGCAAGCTATGAGGCAGCAATTTGTTAATCTCAGATACTGTTGGTCTACCTGTATTTGAGATTAATTTTTCATCTCTGTGTATGAATCACTTAGGCTAAGTCACCTGCATTTTTAAACAGAACAGAAACCCCTAAACTGATATGGGAGGAAAGTAATATAAAAAACATTGTTAAATCACACTGAAAAGACTTCAGAGCAACATGAAAAATTAATGTTGCTGAATCCATATGGAGGATGAAAATGTATGTACATACATGCAAGCATTTATATACAGAGTGTTTTAATGAATACTGTCAGAATACTCTATGTTACTCTTTTTGACTATCTTTATTTAAATGTAGATTTTTTGTTTGACTTCGTTAGATAGGTATAGTAATTACAGTAAGTATTGGAATAATCTTAAACAGGCATTTGTGGCAGGGAAATTTTACTTCTAGTTGAAAAAGAGCTTCACATATTCCGCCTAATAACTTCTCTGTTCATTAAAGAAAATTAATTCCTCAACATCCATTTTCTTTTGCATTTTCTTTCCTAAGTCTAATAGCAATTTTGCTGCCTATTTACAAATCTATTAGTATTTCTACTCATACAGGGACTAACATGAGAAGAAAAATAAGGAAAAGTAAATAAATAGAAATACTACATCATAACAAATGAAATTAACTGAACAAAGTCAGACTGTGTCTCTAGAAAGTCTCAAATAATGTTGTACTTGCCTCTTCAGAATCAACAGGGCTTTTTTTACTTCTTTCAGTGAGAAAGAAATATATTAATACAAAGGAAAAACAAATAAAATAAATTAATGATAAAATATAACCCAGAGGGCAATTTTTTTCATCAGATGTACTGATATAAAATCAATGTTATCTCACTAGCTTCTTCCCTTATGTTGTATTTATCTTGGAATAGTTACAGCAATATAGGTTGTTTGAAATGGGAATGATCTGTCATGCTAGCATAAGTTAGACATGGAATATAGTCTTTGTTTTCAGTTTTCTGTAGTTAATTCTTACAAGGCTAAAAATGCTAGAAAGTTATTTTGGTGTGTCTTGTAGCCTCTGCAGAAAGCCACAGTTAAACTAACCCAGAGAGTTTTACACACAGTCATCCACAGTCATTATCACATCAGGGAGACCACCTCAGTTTAAAACAAATTTATTATTTATGAAACTGTTAGCTTGCTTTCTTGTGTTCACTGCATGAAAAAGCTGATCAAAATCTCACAGCTTTTGATATCACTCAAGGACTCTTAGATAGAAAGTAATCTGTAGCTTGGAAATGCTGGAAGTCAGAAGTTGGACAGTTTATATAATGAGTGACAGTTCAGGTATCTTATTTCACTAAGGCTGGAACCTATCTCCCTCTGCTATAGCTGAGTCACATGGGAGATTATTTATCATGGGCCATATCTTCATTTTGTTCAGGAAGCAGCCCACTAATGTTGAAGTTCTAAAAAGTAAAAGCATCAGCTAACTTCAGCAAGCATTTTGCTTCAAGGCCTTCAACATCATATGCCTCTAATGACTGTGAGTACATTTTAATCAGGAAAGCTCTCCCAATAAATCTCAGTCAGATGACTTGTATGATTGCAAGTGTCTACAAGGCTCCAAAGCATGGGGTGGAATTTGAAATGCAGCATAAATACATATATCTTCTTGACTAACTGTCCAGTATTACTATTCTAACAGTTTGTGCCTTATTATTATTATTTTTTTAATAAATAAAATTTAAACTTAGAGAAGGAGTAAAATTTTAAATCCTGGACTAGTCAGTCCATCAGTCACTAGGTACAATTTGCATTTTATATGCCTGCTTGAAGAAGTTATGTATTAGTTATGCTAATTTTCCATGGGTATTTTGGTCATTAGAAAGAAAGGCGAGCTGCAGTAAGAACAGAAAAAAAAAAGATAGCTGGAAGTGAAGGGCTTTGTTTACCATTTCCTTCACTGCATAACTGAAAGTGTTATGTATGAGTAAAAAAATACCCAATACATGCAGACGTTAAAAGTCTGTGGTGTTATATAGTAATCCATGGTATAGAATGGAAATCTTGAGTGAGATTTTACAAACAGTTGAAGTTTAAAAGCATTCCCAAAGGACTGAAATTCAGGAAGAATTATGTGCCTAACTCCCCTACACTACTTTGCAAATAATTTGCCTTAAAGTAGATAATTATCTTGAAATCATACTGAGGATTGAAGTTACAACTTCCTCAGTAGCAAACTACAATGAAAAGGTAGACAGAGAGGGCTGCAAAAGATATATATGGATCAAAATGTTACTGGCATCGTTGCTGCATATTTTTAAGAAGAGTTCAGAAAAATTACTTCATATCATGCTATAAAATGGGTTTTTTTTGCCATTATTTATTATTGCAACATGCTAGCGGTAGTATTAACATTACTATACTATGAGTATAACCCCTCTTAATGTATCTTCTGTTTTGGTAAGCTTGATATGTCTAGATATACAATCAAACTAAAATGTAGAATTTAAATAATTCAGAGAGTATACAGGGATCACAAAATGTTGTGGAGGGCATTGTTGCACTTTGGTGATAGAAAAGAAACAATGGACAACCACGGAATGGCAGATCAGTAATCACAATATATAACCGAGTATTGAATTGAAATTCAGGTCAGAATAGGATAGTTGCCCTACATTAATAACCTGGTCCCAAAGAGACAAGAGAAGCACAACTAGTCCATCTTTCTGGGAACACCACCAAGACAGAACCTTCCTCAAAAATGTCAAAGATCTGTAAGCGGAAGAATAACTCTTTGGTAGATACTGCTGAACATAGAAGCATTAAACTCTCTGTTGCTAAGAATTGCCAAAGATGAGTTCATCTATTATCAAAAGCCAGATCACAGCTGCATTATTCTCTGATGAATCTTTTAGTATTATTTATTAGTGTATGTTTCAACCAAAACGCTTACTGCTCCTTTATTTGCTTATTTGTATGTTTATTTATTAAAATCCTTGAGTTTTTCTCTCAGAAAAAATACATTTAATGGTATTCCTTTAGAATGCGGAATTGTATAGGTCCTGAGCATATAATTACCACCCATTACTGTGAGCTCACCAGGTACATTTAACTTATTTTTAAAAAATATGTGGTAGATGAAGCACTGACACTTCTTTTGTTAGCTGAGGATTCATTTTTCTACTGTCAGTTCTATCTGTGGTCAAGTCATGTTAGTATGACTGGAGCATTACAGTTAGAAATAGTTGTCTCTTGACTGCCGATATTGCGCTTCTCGAGTTTCAGTGTCTTCCACACAGACATGTTACTTGTGTTACCTTGTATCTCACTCTTTCCCTTTTCTTTAACAGAATCACAGAATGGTAGGGGTTAGAAGGGACCTCTGGATCATCTAGTCCAACCCCCCTGTCAAAGCAGGTTTGCCTAGAGCAGGTTGCACAGGAACATGTCCAGGCAGGTATTGAAAGTCTCCAGAGAAGGAGACTCCACTACCTCTCTGGGCAGCCTGTTCCAGTGCTCTGCCACCATCACAGTAAAGAAAAGTAAAGCATTTCCTCTCTACCTCTTCGGCTGTCTTTCTTTGAAGTTTTTTCTACAACGTGTATCACCATGATGCCCATGACCTTTACTAACATTAATGAATTTTTGTTTACTGTAAGACTTTCCTGAGCATAGTGAGTCATGTAATGTCATACCGGTAGTCACATAAGGGAGGGAAGGAGTAAAAGAGGCTATGTATATCCTGAACATGCAGGGACAGATTGAAATTCCAGTGTGATGACTGTTACTTATGTTTTCATATGCTTGGAGTTTGTTTATATACTGAATAGCTGAGGGTTTTCAAAAACCTCTGTTTTTTGACAGATCCTCTTTTGGTTTTGTTTATTCATTTGTTTGTTTGCTTGCTTTCCAGAAGGTTATAACAAATTCATTCTCCCTTATTTTTAACCAGAAATATCCTAACTAATCATTTTGCAACACTGACAGTTTACTGTGCTGGGTACCAATTCTCACAGCTCTTTGTAATAGTTGTAAGATTCAGTACAGCTGTTTTCTTTATATACCTTTCCTATTATTTCTGATGATATTTTTAAACAAAAATATGAATGACTTCCAAAATAAGTCTCTCATATTTTATTTTCTGGCTGCAAAACAAAGCTTTAAAGACATACCATGAAAACAAAGATGTGGAATTGTATGAAATGTCAGACTTACAGTCTGCATACAAGAATGTTTGGTTTATTTTGTTTTTCTGTGCTTTTAAATCTCAGATGGGAGTAAAGTGACCCAAATCTTATGGAGGATTGCAGGCAACACACAGAGAAAAAGTGCAGATTATATTGCAGTGTTATTGTTTACTACCCTTCTGTGATTGCTCTGAGGGAGCTAGAGGCTTGCATTTTGAAGTCTTAGGTAAATTTCATATTATGTTCTCAGCATAGTATTAACTCTCCTGTCAGTTACTAACATTCACTCAGAAGGGTCTGTGTCTTATGCTGGGGGCCCCAGAGCTCAATACAGTACTCAAGGTAGGGTCTCATGAGCATGGAGGGAGAGAAAAGCTCAATGTGAGCCAACAATGTGCAAATGCAGCCTAGAATGCAAAACCATATGCTGAGTTGCACCAAAAGAAGTGTGGCTAGCAGGTTGAGGGAGGGAGTGTAGGTTAAACTCTAGCGTAAGAGCTTCTCCTGGATTTTCCTTAAAAACACACATCAAGATAGCTATGTTCATTGAGGGGGCAGAATGAAGAACACCTTTTTTGGCTAGAAGTATTTGCACTTGTTCTGGTTTGAGTTAGAAGAGAACTGCCGAGAGAGGTTGTGGAGGCACCTTCTCTGGAGACTTTCAAAGCCCATCTGGACATGTTCCTGTGTGACCTGCTCTAGGCAATCCTGCTTTGGCAGAGGGGATGGACTAGATGATCTCCAGAGGTNGGATGGACTAGATGATCTCCAGAGGTCCCTTCCAAACCCTGTGATTCTATGATTCTATTATTCTAATTTTGTTCAGTAATTTACTTTTCCACTAAGTCTTTTCTAAGGAACTGCACTTTCTGAAGTTCGAATTTAGTGTGAAGCTGAGGGAACATGAGGGCCAAGATTTTTTCTTCAATGGCTGGTGTCTG